>CAKAOH010039725.1:0-29011 GCA_916701665.1 Sebastiscus tertius
TCACTATGTAACTGAAACTTGGGTTTTTGTTATCACTTTGCTTAATTGATTTATCGATTGATTTTATTTCAAAAAGGCACATGTCATATTCAAGAGAATACAGTTCACAATAATAGAACAACCAAGCGAGTGATAACAATAACGACAATAATAAAGAGGAAATTACAAGACAAAAATAAATAATAATGAAAAAAAAACCAAGTTGCCAATCAGGAATTAAGGTACATAGATATTTCTATCTTATTATATTTATATTTATTTTATTTATAAAGATATAGGGCTCTTTTGAATTTTAAAACATTTCATATTTCTTGTAAAGTGTTATCTTGTTTAGATATGCTTCAAATATAGGAATAGTTTTTAAGAAAATATTTTGATAAGATAATTAAGTTATTATTCCCAAACTCTGTTTTCTTGTCCTCCAAACTTTATATTTTCAAATGTTACATTTGGAATAATTTGATCATTATAATTTATCCAATATTGAAAAGCATCCCAAAAGTTTATCTACAAGAGAAAAAAATATGTTCAATGTTTTTAATGTCTGAAAGTTATAGAAAGTACAAATATTCAAATCTGAGTTAAACCGTTTGAAGTAGGAAGACATTACACGTTCATCATTTTAAAATCAACTTCTTCAGCCCTAGGTGGAATCCCAGAGCCCAAAGTGACGTATTAAAACCCCAAAAATATTAAATCTACAATGAGATAAAACAGAAAATTAGGATAATCTTACATTGGAGAAATTGGAACCAGCATATGCTTCTTTCAGCACTACATTAATTAGTTTCATCATTTTAAATATCTTGTAATAAAGCTGCAGTTCAGCAACTCTAATCATGAAACCTTTTTCCCTACAGAGGCACAGCAGCCATCGGTCCACTCATCGCCGCTTTGAAGGACGGGAGAAGTGTCACATACGAAGGCAAAGAGGTGCCATATAAAGACGCCTCTTTTTGATATGAACCTCCATTTTATCAGGCTGCTGCTCTGAACTGGATTTCTCTCTGTCCTGTAGATCCGGCCGGAACAGGTTTGTACTCCCACTGACCCAGGACCAGTCTTTATCATCGTCGAGTGTCCGTCTGAGGAGTTTGTCGATGCTGTTTGCACCAATCGGCAGCTCAGAAGGTTCGATTATCTGCGATGTACATTTTAAGAACTCATTAATGATGTTTATTTATCTGAAATAAAACGCACTGTATTTAAATTGAGTGTCGTTCCCTCTAGATACCAGACAGGAGGGACAGAGGACTCTGCTGCGCTGGTGGTCCACATGACTCCAGAGGCTGTCCTGACATCCGATCAATACAAAAAGTGGATGGAGAGGTTTGTATTCTCCTACTTTTGAAACCAGAATCCATAGAGATTCCTGCTTTTTTTTTTTTTAACATTCAGTTAAGCTGAGAGTTTTCTGTGTGTTTCTGCAGGTTTCCGTCCACAACAGAACACCTGATCCTGAATGAACAAGTCTCTACGTTCCACAACATCAGAAGTCACAAGATTCAAGCTCAGCTGAACATGATTCACCCAAACATCTTCCCACAACTCAAGTCTTACACAACAAAGGTACCACAAAACCAGTTTTTATTTCTGTAAATTCAATGTATTTACAGGGTGAGGAGTCTGATTGTACAGGTTAAAATGAAATCACTGGTTCTGACCCCCACTAGGGGTCGCCAAAGCTTCACCAGGGGGTCGACAGGCCTTTTTGATTTTAATGGGTGTAAGACAACAGTTGGCCTATATCTCAGCATTTCATTCATTTCTGTGATGAAAACTAAATTAAATAGTTATTTTTAAAGTTTGGATCATTATTTAAGATATAAACAGGATAAAAGCACGGTGAAAACCTGAACACAGGAAACTTCCGTCTCTGCTAAACAGCCTCGTCCTGCATTAGAAAAGTACTCAGTTACAACAAACAAAGAGCTAATAAAACAATGGCCAATCGTCGGGGAGAAAATGACACAGAATTTGTCAAAAAAGAAGCCTATTAAGACTGTACGATTGTTAAAAATCAAATAAAAAAATACATAATATAGACAGAGAATTGTATTAAAAGTTTCTAAAATAACCGGAAAACTCATCTCTTTAAATAAAATCTCTGTAATAATCGCAGGAAATAATCTGCTCCAAATTCATCCAAATTGCTCGTTTCACACAAATATCCTGCAGTTATTGTGTTCACTATTTGGGTTAATTGTGCAGTTTATCAGTTGTTTTGTACTGTTATTGTTATGCATTGAATATAATATGAGATATCCATAAAATATGTCGCTTAGTCATTTTACTCAATGATAGAAAAGAAAGGTTTATGAACCAAACACTGCTCTAGGTAAACGTAAACTGTAAATTCTCTGCAGATTTCTTACTATTATGTCCACCTCATTCTTCATGTACTGCACAATTAGGGATACGTTTCTAATTCTTAAAGCTGAAACTCATTGCCAATTATTTGATTCGTCAATTGATGGAAATTATTCGACAACAATTATCATCATCGATTGTTTGTCATTTAACAACATTCAGTTTCTCCATTGTTTGGATTTACTGTTTTTTTGTGTTTCATACCTTTAGTAAAGATATAGGGCTGCAACTAATGATTATTTTCATTATTGATTAATTATCAATTGACAATTATTTTTCTAGATTAATAGATTAGATCAGAAAATAGTGAAAAACGTCCAAGGTGATGTCTTTCAATGTCTTGTTTTGTCCAAAGATATTCAGTTTAACATGAAATAGCAGGAAAATGTTGCATGAAAATTGACTTTAACGATTGATAGATTATCAAAACAGTTGCCGATTTTATTTTTTTACTGTCGATCGACTAATCAATTAGTAGATTAATTTTTGCAGCTCTTTTAATAAATGCCTTTGGGTTTTGGACTGTTGGTTAGCCAAAAACAAGATATTTGCAAACGTCACCATGGACTCTAACGGGCATTTGTCACAATTTTCAAACATTTTATCATGATATTAATTGGAAAATAATCAGTAGAGTTAACCGCAGTCATCATTTATTTCACATTTTTGGTATGTAGCAAAACCTGCTATCATTTTACGCACATAATATCATATAATATACTTTGAATTATTTTATAATCATTCACATTCACTCCATTATCGTTTTTATGTACTGTTTCTTTTATGACAGTATTGACGGCAGTGGCTCTTAGTAACAATGGCTTTTAAAGCAGAGTTCACAAAGTGATAAATCAAGTGTGGGGCCGTAAAAGCTTGTGTCTTTATTCCCAGGAGGCTCAGGCTGCCCTGCACGTCCCCAACGTCAGAGCCGAGTGTCTGCTCAAGTTCCAGCTCAGACCCGTAATGGAGTGGCAAAGGTTAGTCTGTCCTTCAATCCCCCCAATTTAGCCGACATTACTCTGCAGCTCGGAGCGCTGCCTTGTCACAGAAAACAATCTGGAATGGACCATTGCACTCGGCCGCCCGCTTCTTCTTTCTTCTTTTTCAACCTCGTCTTACAAGTGTCAGTGTTTTTTTCTTCACCGTTTTCTGTCAAGTTGTGTAGAGGCGCATCAAGGTCAGATGTGGAAAGAATCCCCCCGCCAGTGTTGTTGCGGGCAGTGGTGTGTGTCTTCTTGACTCTGTATCTCCTTCGTTAGAGACGCCATCCCCTCCTGCAACACGGAGGAGTTTGTGAAAGAGGCGTCTGAGGTCCCAAACTTTCTGGAAGAGTGCAAGAAGATTTGCTCCACTGACGCTGCTGCAGAGCTTTCTGGTGAGTTTCTCCCCTCTCTAAACCCCAGAGGGATGTTTTTTTTATCGTTTATAGCCCAACAAAATGTTTCTTACTTTTAAGTGGATGGTCCTTCGGTGATGTGAAAGAAGTCATTGTAGAAAATACGGTTCTGTTTTCCACTGCAGGGAACGGAGATAAACACCCAGAGGTGGTTTTCTTGGGAACCGGATCAGCTCTTCCCATGAAGATCAGAAACGTCAGTGGCACTTTAGTTAATATCAGGTACGGATCTCAGGTTATACTATCGTGATGTCAATAGTTGGACTGCACCTGGAAATACTTCTGTCAAACAAAAAGTTTTCTTCTTAAATTTGTTCTTGAGAAAGATCCCTAAGAAAAGTCAACGTCTGATTCATGACGTGTTCTTAAACTACAGAATTGTTCGTACCTGTGTTCTTATAGTGATGAATCCCATTGTCTTTGTGAGTTGAAAGTGTGTGCTAGTTGATCCTAACCCTAATCACCCTGCCAGTCTACATAAAAGTGCATGAGACTGCAGGGTCGTGTGCACACAGAAATTGGAAAGGAAAGTTGAGAGAATAAGAATGCCCAAAATAAAAGTCTAAAGAGGGTGCAGCACTGTCTGACTCCAAAACGTTAAAAAAGACTTCATTAGTTAAGAAGTGGAGGTACTTCTGCAGGAAGTGAATGCCAAACGAGCGGTCACATGTAGTAGCGTCAGTAGTGGGTATAAAATAATAAAAAAAAAGATGCATGGGATACTGTTGTTCATTCAGTGTTCAAGCGCTAATATTTATTTATTATAAAAGACCACAATGCTTTGTATAAAATGAAATTATTAGAAAAATATAAACGATAAAAAAATATTATTGTAATTTGAATCCTATATTATACAACTTTAGAATTGAAAAAAAAAACAATAACTAGTTATTTTGCAAATTATGTCAGCGCCCAAATGTGCTTAAGTCTGCTCTCGAGTGTGCGTAGATTCTTTTCTGACCCAAGAACAAATCCCCTCAAAAGGAAACAATGGTGAACGTCAGATTCTCTGTGAAAACTGCATCAGAAAAAAGTAATTCTTCTTCACAGTTGGTGAATGAAGCCTACGTCCAGTAATGATGTCCGTCCTCTGTTTGTCTGCATGTAGCCCGAGTCAGTCGGTGCTGCTGGACTGTGGAGAAGGAACCTTCGGTCAGCTCTGCAGACACTACGGGGACGCCGTGGACGACGCCCTGTCCAAGATCTCCACCGTCTTCATCTCTCACATGCATGCTGACCACCACACAGTAAGCAGTTGTTCATGAGAGCCAACGTGTGGTTTAATACATGAAATCATTTTCAGTGTAAAGTGAGCTGCTTCAGAATAACCTCCTCTGTTTTGTCTTAGGGGCTGCTGATGTTGCTGTATCAGAGGGAAAGAGCGCTGGTATGGAAAGGAACAGATTGCTTCCTTTTTGGTCATTTAATGTTTGAAAATGACTCATAATTGTTCGTAAATGTTTGTGTCTCATTAGACAACGTTAGGGAAACCATTCAGCCCCATCTCCTTGGTGGCCCCGACCCAGATCATGACTTGGCTCAGCCAGTACCACGATTACTGCGAGGAGATCCTCAACCATATCAAGTATGTTAACGCAAAGACGTCTTAAAGAGTAACTAAACCACTTTTTTCAGCTGTGTTGTTGATGGATTCACATCCATATCTTGTCACATTAGTGCAAATTATTTCAATTCTACATATTGTGTTATAAATATGCATAGCGAGTGCCCTCTACTGGTGGAAACCAGGCTATTGAATTCCGCTATTAGCTGATCTGGAGCCAGCTTTCGTCACCGACCAACTCTCCTTCCTACACCTCCTTTAAAACCAACAACTCACTGAATATTTGAAGGCGTTTATGCTTATTTTGTTGCAATTTGTTCTTGAAATTAATAATAAAATGTTTTTTCCGTATTTTGTCATATCGTCGAGAATATTATCATCGCAGAAGTACCCTGAAATATCGTGATATTAGTTTAGGGCCATATCGCCCACCCCTAGTACGGAGATAAATCCTTTAATTGAGCTAACACCATCTTTGCCTCTAATAGCAAAGTTAGTCGTGAGCATTACAGCCTCACTGGGTCGCTAATGTGGCTGTATATTTTTATTTTTTTGTGGCTTGACGTGTTTAATATCACGGGTTTTGTGTTTTGTGTTTTGTGTTTCAGCTTTATCCCTAACAAAGTCCTGGTTGACGGTGCTGAGGAGCCCAAGCAGAGGACAAAGTCCTTCATCCAGGCGCTGCTGAAGAAGAATGATATGGAAAAGGTGTTTTAATATCACATCCTTCATTATTAATTAGGGCTGTCAATCGATTAAAATAGTTAATCGTGCTTAATCGCAAATTAATCTCACATTTTTTTATCTGCTCAGAATGTACCTTCAAGGGAGATTTGTCAAGTATTTAATACTCTTATCAACATGGGAGTGGACAAATATTGATGCTTTATGCAAATGTATGTATATATTTACTATTGGAAATCAATTATCATCACAAAACAATGACAAATATTGTCCAGAAACCCTCACAGGTACTGCATTTAGCGTATAAAATATGCTCAAATCATAACATGGCAAACTGCAGCCCAACAGGCAACAGCAGCTGTCAGTGTGTCAGTGTGCTGACTTGATTATGACTTGCCCCAAACAGCATGTGATCATAAAGTGATAAAATGGGCATGTCTGTAAAGGGGAGACTCGTGGGTACTCATAGAACCCATTTTCATTCACATATCTTGAGGTCAGAGGTCAAGGGACTCCTTTTGAAAATGGCCATGACAGTTTTTCCTCGCCAAAATTTAGCGTAAGTTTGTAGCATTATTTAACCTCCTTCTCGTTAAGCTATCTTCACTCTAGCTTTAAAACTGAGCCGGCTACAACCTAAAAATCGCAATTTGCGTTAACATGTTATTATCACATTTAAGTTTGACAGCCCTAATATTAATAATGGCTTCACATTTGTTGTTTATTTTTAAAATGTACTTATTATTTTTGTTTGTGTCTCAGTTCCAGACGTGCATGGTGCGTCACTGTAAGAACGCCTACGCCTGCAGCATCACTCACCAGTCCGGCTGGAAGCTGGCGTTCTCTGGCGACACCATGCCCTGCGATGCGTTCGTACAGACTGGTTAGTACAGTACGGCACCACTCAGAGTGATTAACAAGTGTATCTACACAGACGTACTGTATGTAAGAGCAAATTGAGCGTACGCTTTTCAGAGCTTCATATAAGGTCATCTAACTGTATCTGAATAATGTATCAGCTGTGTTCTTAATGCTCTCGATCACTCTCGTAGCTGGCAGCCTCTTTCTAAAGGTTCCTGAGGGATCACACTTCATTGGCTCTTCTTAAATTGCTTGACTGGATTCTGTCCAAGCAGAGCCTCCCAGAGACAGCGAGAGTATCCCACGCCTGTTCATTATAGATGGCTCGGCTCAGCGGACAAACAGGGCGTGGCGGTTCTTGATTACGCCGACTACTTGATTGATTTCCTGTGGGACGGGAAGAGGCTGGAAGTGCTTCAGGCCTCTGATTCCACTTTCTTTTTTGGGGTTTTTGCAGGGAAGAATGCAACCTTACTGATCCACGAGGCCACGCTGGAAGACGGGCTGGAGGAGGAAGCGGTAGAGAAAAGACATAGGTGGGGGGAAAAAATAAAACAAACTGCTTTAATGCAGTTTATGAAAATTAATAAAAGTAAAAAAAGGTGGCAGTTAAAGTTCTATGAGACTACAAAAAGAAATGCACTTTGAGGTTGCACTTATTTCTGAGTGCATTGTTAAAATTTATTTACTCTCCACAGATATTGACATTGATTTTTGCACCTTTTTTATGGTGCCAGAGTGAGAGTCTGTCTTCACAAAAAACATCTTTTATGTCCATAGAAAACAAATGTTTCCCCTCTTCAGAGAGAAGGCAGTGAATCTCTGACTTTATGCTTCATGTTTTCTGACAGCACGACCTCCCAGGCCATCGGTATCGGCATGAGGATGAACGCCGACTTCATCATGCTGAACCACTTCAGCCAGCGTTACGCCAAGATCCCTCTCTTCAGTGAAGACTTCACCGACAGAGTGGGGATATCATTCGACCACATGAGAGTAAGTATCTGTAGAACAACGATGTTATCTTCTCCGCCACTGATTCTCGATGTATATCACCCGGAACTTGACAGCTATCTGCTGCTGCATTGAATTAACTTCTTTTTTTTCTGCTCCTATACGATTGCATCTGAATGCATTTGAAGAAAGTTTTTTAGTGGTGGTTCTACTTTAGATATATCTACACGGCTTTTATTAGAGAATGTAATGTGACTGTGGCACCAGTATCAAACTGTGAAATATCAAAAGTTGCTTTCAGATGGTGAGATTGTTATTCTTTCTTTCACTGATTCTTTAATCAAATAATTCCTGATATAAATCTGGAAACTTGCCAATTGTAAATGATAATGAATTTAAAGCAACATAGTTTTTCATGCTCTGGTCATTTTTGAGATTATGGGCTTCCATAACACGTCTTCTTCTTTCAGACTAGTGGAAAAAAAATATCCAAAATACACATTTAGGTGTTTATTTTACTACTTTGTCTATTTGTATCAGTAGATTTCTCCTAAATTCACCTAAAGTTAACGTTAGATAATACTTCATTTGCATATTTAAACATAAAATGTCTGAAAATAATTAAGGTCGTAATCAACTGGAGAAGTTTCATGGTGATATCTATTAGTTAACATTTTCTTTTTACCCTTTTCACCTACATATCTTTAAAGGCTGTTTCATTCCCATCTATATTTTTAAGGTTTTTAAAGAGGAGATTGAACATATATCATTCATAGCTTAATTTATTTCACATTTTATTCTTAAAAACATGGCAAAAAATGTTTTTTTTTTATGGCTGTTGACAGTATTTTTTGATTTATGGAGTGATACAAACAGACATCTTCTGTAACTTTGACTCGAATGCATCAACAAAATTATTACAAAATAATTAATAGTGTTAAATGAAACCAGAATTTTGAACCTGGCTTTATCCAATGTTCTGATTTCTGTTCTGTAAATGTATTTATGTAAGAATAAACTAGCATACTGCACAATGCAAATCATCCAAAAAGAATATACAGTACTTTAATTTGACAAAACAATCCTGAGTTAAAATTAGGAGGAGATGAGGGACGAGAAATGGCCAGCAGGGGGCATGAATTAACTGTTCTACCGAGGCAGCTGGAAATTAATGAAAACTATAAGTCTAAATATGATTTAATAAAAGGAAGTGGCAACCAGAAAAGTTTTGAGCCTCAAGTTGAAAGAAACTCAGACAAGAAAAGTGTTAATATGAGACTGCAGGCAGTACGTCTGCCTGAACAGCTTTATATTGGTTTAGTTGCTGATTCCTAAAGTACATAAAGATTCCTTCCTTTTAGATGAAAGGCTGAACAGATGTTAGTTGTAAGACTATTTATGAGCTTCACTCTCTTTAGGAGTTATAATTCAGACCCTGGTGCAGTCGGTTGACCATTTTCTCCATTTCCTCTCTGCTCAGATTCGCTTTGGGGACTTTAAAATCCTCCCCAGGCTCATTCCCGCACTTAAAACCCTCTTCGCCGAGGAGATCGGCGAGATGGAGGAGAGACGGGAGAGGAGGGAGCTGAGGAATCCGAGAGGAAGCAGCTCTGAGCTGAACAGCGAGCAGACGACGCCCGACATGGGCCGAGCAGCCAAAAGAGACCAGGAGGAGGAGGCGGCGACGCACGATGTGGAGACGAAGAGGCTGAAGACCAGCTGAAAGCCTGACTGACGGACAAACAGACTTTAACTGAGAGCATCCTGAGTTGTTTTTATTTAAATGAGTTAGAGGTTTTTATTTGTCTCGTGTGGTTTCATTGAAGAAACAGCAATGTATATTTCCTGCATCGCAATGTGCAAAGATGAGCTGTGAATCTCGGTTTGGCTTTCTTCATTAAACAGAATAAAGTGATGCCACACAGTCTGTAGTTTACAATCGGTCACTAGACGTTTGAATCAGTGGTTCCCAACATTTTCATAAAACATAAAGCTCTGTCAACACCAGCTGTCATGTTCCACATATTTTTATTTGAATGTATTTTAAATTCTGATTTTATTTAACACTTTTTAATAGATTTAAGTAAGGGATAATGTACAGCGAGCTGGTCGCGAAAGAACGTCTCTCATCGCACTGAAGGCGATTCTTTCACAACAATGACTTGCTAGCTGTACATTATCCCACTTATTACACTGCTACTTACTGAAGAAATCATTATTTTGACACAAAACCGCTCCGCCAGAGTCCGACATCAGAACTGCGCCCATAGCAACAGTCAGTTATACATAGCAACGGTCTGTTATAAAGAAATTACAGAACGCCGTGATTGACCAATAGGAATCGAGTATTTGACACAACCGTGAAATACATATTTTTAAGACATTAGGGCTGCAACTAACGGTTATTTTTAGTGTCGATTATTTTCGCGATTGATCGATTAGTTGTTTGGTCTATAAAATGTCAGAAAATGGTGAAATATGTGGATCAGTGTTTCCCAAAGCCCAAGATGACGTCCTCAAATGTCTTGTTTTGTCCACAACTCAAAGATATTCAGTTTACTGTCATAGAGGAGGAAAGAAACCAGAAAATATTCACATTTAAGAAGCTAGAATCTTAAAAATTACTCAAACTGATTATTGATTATCAAAATAATTGGTGATTATTTTAATAGTTGAGTAGCTCTGCAAGACATGGTAATCTACTGTTGGACAGATTTCCATAAAGTCTGGTCCAGACTTGCCCCCCCTCAGGATACATTTAAATACAAGGCCAAAAAAACAAATACGCAGTAAAAATACTGAATTAAAAATATATAAAAACTAGGACTAGGGTAATTTTTTAGGTTGTAGTGGGCTCCGTTTTAAAGCTAGATTTAAGATACTGGTATCATATGAAAGTATCAAACCTAATGACTCCAGGAAAAACTGTCATGGCCATTTTTAAAGTGGTCCCTTGACTTCTGACCTCCAGATATGTGAATGAAAATGGGTTCTATGGGTACCCACGAGTCTCCCCTTTACAGACATGCCCACTTTATGATAATCACATGCAGTTTGGGGCAAGTCATAGTCAAGTCAGCACACTGACCCCTGTTGGGTTTGAGTTTGCCATGCTATGATTTGAGCATATGTTTTATACTAAATGCAGTACCTGTGAGGGTTTCTGGACAATATTTGTCATTGTTTTGTGTTGTTAATTGATTTCCAATAATAAATATATACATACATTTGCATAAAGGCAGCATATTTGCCCACTCCCATGTTGATAAGAGTATTAAATACTTGACAAATCTCCCTTTAAGACACATTTTGAACAGATAAAAAATGTGCGATTAATCGTGATTAACTATGGATAATCATGTGATTAATCGTGATTGAATATTTTCATCGATTGACAGCCCTGATAAAAACAATAAGTAAAATACCTTTTCCTCTAGAGTTTAGTAGGGAGATGACAGAGGGTATAAAGGAGAGTTTTTTAATGAATTTATTGGTTTTAACGATAGAGGAAGTCTGAAGAGGGATCCAGATCTGAAACTGTCAGACAGGATGGCTTTCTCATAAATCAATTTGTTGCAAAGATCCTGCAGAGTTTCCCGTGCAGTGCCGGTTATTTTGCTCTGATTGAGTACATTTTTGTGTTAGAGATTCTTGAGAGATTGATACCAGCAGATAAAAGAGAGCAGGGACTCAATAAAAGATGGATAAAACATCAGGGTCCTGTCAAACTTAGAGACTTTTCCTGAGACCAAAAAGAGACGCTGCTGGCTTTTCTTGTGCACCACGTCAGTGTTACTCTCAAAAGTTTAAAAGTTTATTATCTAGGATGGACTGTAATAACTCTGAAGATCCTTTATCTTTCCATATAGTTCCACTCTCGCTCACAGCAGGTGGTGTTCAGGTGTTCCTGATGGGAGATGTATCCTGCACAGTATAGACCTGCAGTATCATAGCTGGTAGCAGTGTTGTAGTACTCCAGACCCGTCTCAAGAACACCTTTTGAAGGTCTTGTCTTGGAATCAACCTCATTTTTACTCTGCCTTATAATAATAACAATAAACTTTATTTATAGCACTTTACTGAATGTTACAGTGCTTCACAAAATAAAACCAAACAAGGCAGATAAAATGAGATTAAGGCCTGAGGACTTGAGCACAGAGGAAGTAAAGGCAATAACATTAATAAGATCAGATAAACTGGAACAAAAACTCTATAAATATAAATGTATATCAAACATTTCTGAAAGAAAGACAAGATTTAAAAGAAGCTAGAGACTCTGTGTCTGAGTTCAGTAGGCGAAAAGTTCAAGGTCACCGGTCAAGACCACAAGGGGATATCACTAGCTGTTAATTGTTATGTATATATGGCGATAAAAGAGGTGAATGAAGAGGAATCTTCATTTGGTTTGGCTCCTATGGTTTGCAGTGTGGGACTCGCACTGGTTTGGTCTTGACTCGCTCTCAACCCCTTAAAGTCTTGATCGTCTCGCTCCTTCAAATTTGAGAAACAAATTAGCTCAGTTGTCAAAAACAGCTTTTTCTAGTTAAGAATCTTAGCCGAGGTAAAGTCTCCAAGGGATCCGGAGAGAGTTACCAATGCCTATAATGCCTCTCGGTTGGACGACTCTAATTATTTATACGTGGCGCCGTCTCTTTACCGGTGCAGCTGCTCGTCTTCTCACCGGAAAAAGAAAACGTGATCACATATCACCAGTTTTGGCCTCCCTCCAGTGACTTCCTGTCTGTTTCCCGATTGATTTTTAATATTTTAGTGCTAGTTTTTAAGGTTTTAAAGCTGGCTCCACCCTATCTAGCAGAACTCTTGCACCTTCATACTCCAGTTAGAGCAGTGAGGTCGACCAGTCAGAAGCTTCTGGATGTCCCCAGAACTAGACTCAAAAACAGAGGCGACCGAGCCTCAGACTACAGAATCATTTAAGTCGCTGCTGAAGACCCACCTCTTTTACTGCTATTATGTACACATTATGTCTATTGTTCTTACTCTGTTCTTATTGTTGCTTGCTTTGTATTTATTCTTATTATGTAGGCCTACATGTTCAGCACTTTGTCAACTGCGGATGTTTTTAATAGAGATGCATGGATCCGACTTTTTCAGTCCTGATCCTGAATGCAGCAAAACAATTGGTCAAAACTTAAACAGGAATTCAAATTCCAGTATATAATGAATATGAAATATAAACATAGAACTAAATTGAATAGATCAGACCTATTGTCACTGATACCTGATCCAGCTATTTGAGTCAGTATCGACCCAATATCCGATCCAGTATCCGTATCGGTGCATCCCTAGTTCTGGTCTCGGTTTAAGTGGTCTTGACTACAGCACTGGCTGGTAGTTTATTGGTTATTATGACAATAAATATACAATAAAGATCAGCCTCACATCTCTATTTATAATCCTACTTGTGTGTTCATGTTGCTCTTAAACACTCATTTCTTTTTTGTTGGAATTAGCTTCTCCTCAAGTAGTGTTTCTTTCACATTTATACAAAGGAAGAAAACGGCATATTTATTTCAAACAAAAGCTCCTAAAATCTAAACTGCTGGTGTTGCAGTGAAACGTGATTTTTTTTTTAGTTTGACCCCTTACTGGGCTTTTCCAGAATGTGTGTTCATTCATGTAATGGATCATTTCTTATCTCTGAGCTGCAGTCGAGACGGGAGACCTCAGTCAGTCAGTGACACCATTGATTCAGGCCACATGGGGGCTTCAGTGAGCCACCAGAGCTCCCGTCAACCAGCTCGGCCTAAAAGGAAAAAAGAAAATGAGCCAACATGGTAATATTGCTCATGAGGAGTGACTTCTTATTGCCACTTGAGGGAGCGGTGGCTGCAGGAATCTCCTCTGTTCACAGCGACAATGAGGGTTTGAGCCATTAGCGGGGTCAGGTGGGTGTAACTGTTAAAACTATTAGGAGATATTGAAGATAATGGCTCAGTCGCTCAGTATGGGGATTGTTAGAGCATCTTACACGTGGCTGGTTTATGTAGCCTTTTTATTTCGACATATGACACGTACAGTATGTGTCTGTAGGCGTGAATGAACTTTGATTTCGGGGTCTGACCTTTCAATTAGAGAAGAAGAAGCAGCCCTCGGAGAAAACACTCACCTCTGCCTTGTTGTTTTCCAGCACTTCTCTTGCACTAACGCCGCTTCTACTCTAAATTCAAGGCCAAAGGTAACTTCTACACTGAGAGGATCCCCCTCTCTCTCTCTCTCTCTCTCCTCAGATAAGACAGGTGCCAGAATTCTGCAGTAAATGTGAGTTTTTGGAGATTAGTGGGTTGAGCGGTGGGGCGACGATTAGCCTATTTTCTGGAGTGTGAAGCAGTGAGATGAAGATGCATTGGAGTCCATTTAGGGGGCCTTTGCTGCCACCGAGGCCGCCTCTCTTCTGTACAGAGGAGGCATGAATGATAAGCAGGAAGGGGGCAGAAATAGGTTTGCAGAGTCAGAATGGTGGATTGATAGCTAATCATCACTTAACCAGCGATGGACCACCGCAAACAGTACTATTCAAATGTATTCATCATGCTAGAATTTAGAAAACCACCTGAGGCTTCATATTCGAGAGCACAACTCACTGGTCCGTCTGACTGATTGGATTTTTTGGGGTCAAGCATGCAAAGACTTGAAGCATAATCCAGGTATATTATACTGTAATGTAGGGCTTTATTCTTTGTAGTTTGGGCCATCATTTCTATTAGTTATGCTAACATTGTACCCACCAAAGTAATTGCTGAGTTCTGGGAATAATATGGCGGCCTCGATAAAACTAACGTGACAAGAAATACAAGCAGTCAGACTTCAGACTGCTTTATTTTGGAGGTAAAACTGAAAGTATTGAGTCAAAGTTGAACCTTTAGATGTAGATCTATGAATTGTGATGGCGAGTTTGCCACAATTTAACTATTTGTCTCAGATTTTTCCTCAAGTTAAGTTTGGCTAACTCGGGTGTTTAATTTTTTTAATTTTATTGAATGTTTACATAAGCATTGTCACATTTTGGTCAACAAATCAAACTAGAAAGACACTCGGAGAGCGCAGACCTCCGGCCCCCCTCCCCGTTCAGCTTGTGCCATCCTCCACGTGTAGTTTTGTTTATGTTGAGATCAGCTGTACGTAGCAGAGTATCGTAAAACACTTCATTCAAACTGGACAGAAACAAGATAAAACTCACCTAAACCGTTGTCGTTGCTCTTTCCAACAATCACCAAGTGTGCTTTGGTCAAACTCAACTGTAATTTCACTGACCACTCAAAAACCACTTAGATTTAGGACGTAGACTTAGACTTAGGTTTAGGAAAAAAACAACATGTTTGGGCTTAAAATGACTGCGTTTGTAGAGTGAAGATGTGAAATGTGAAAGTGAATCGTATCGCACGGGACACAAACAGCGGTCTCCTGGATGAAAGCCTCGTGTTGTTGGACCCATCCACCTCCCCAATAAAAAAAACAGGATGTGTTGATCAGGTAAAAGTAGGCTTCCCAGGTGATTAGAGGCGTGGCCCTGATCCTGTTAATGTCATAAATTTAATGGCTCCTCAACCACCTGTTGTTACATCATGAGTGTTTCTTTGGATTTGACGGTCTCTATATCTCTATATCACAGCTGAGCTCTACTGCTAAAAGCTATTGATTCAGTCAGTAACAATGTTGATTAAAGTGATAGTAGGTAGTATATTTTTGGCATCATTGGGCAAAAATTCCATAATAACCTTTCAGCATATTGTAATTCAAGTGTTCTGAGAGATAAATAGACTTCTGCTCCTCCTCATGGCTCTGTTTTCATGCTTTAGAAAATCTGGCCCGTGACGGGAGACTTTGACCAATCACAGGTCATTTCATTGAGAGAGCGTTCTTATTGGCTGTGCTCCGGTCATGTGAATGGTACTTGGCGTTTCTTCACCAGATTTCATATTGGCAGCAGCGGCTTCACAAACTTTCTCATTTTACAGCTAAACACTACACTACAAGATGATTCTGAAAACATTTGAGGTGAGAAATAGGCATTAACGTAACAGAATATTGATTCATATTTGATCAGCGCTGCCTAGTTTGACCGTTTGGTCGGAGTTCGCGAGTGATTGACAGCCGGCTCTCATAGACGGCAGCTGGACAGCAGACCTCAGATCTGCTCTTACTGCTTGTTTTCCTCCAGTCTGTGAAATCTTGCAGATGCCGTTCGGAGCATCGGAGGACACAGAGGCACGTGATTTTTTTCAGGTTACCTGTTTCATGTACTACTGTCACCATATAGTGACCGTTTTATAAAAATAACTGACTTCAGCTTTAAGTGTAGTTTGAAGATTATCTTGTACATGTAGCCCAACACCTCTGCAGCCCCACCAATTAAATGTATATTGTATTGGGTGGAGGCAGATACTGCAAAACCTGGACATGACTAATGTGATGACTTTGTGTAATATGGGTGAATCGGCCCCGTGATGGTAAATTATCTTTTCTACTTTGTATTGTTTCTTCTATTGCAGATATTTGTGAATATGGGTTAGCTCCTCCAGGGATTCTTTTTTTAAATTAAGGCTAATAAAAAAAAAGAAAACTTTGGATCCACCGTCTAGTCCTCAGACCGACTACCTAAAAATAACTGCGGATAAATTATAACATCATCAAACTAAGTGGCAGCTGCGTTATTCATGTTTGTCACTGTTTATCAGGTGTGGAATGAAGGGAGACAGACCGATCAGATACACCTCCTCCACCTGAATCCTCCACTTCAATCCAAAGTCAATTATGCAGCCCCGCTCGCCTCTCCTCACATTTTCTGCCTGGCTGCTGATTCAGAGAGCAGCCGCCCCGTTCTGCTCTGGCAGGAATCAAAGTGTGAGGTAATCTGAGGGGACTTGTGTATAAATAAATAAATAAATAAGAAAGGGAGGCACCGGGGCTCTGAGCCTCTCAGATTGGAGGTCACAGTCCTGGCCGGCAGCACTGTCACACGGACAGGTCGGTAATTGTGGGCAGGAGATCTGACCGGGACTCCTGTCCGTCAGCTGCCACCTCACATCTGGATCTTCATCCAGATGCCTTTATCCATCTGCTACGAAACTGACATCAAACATCCAAAGTCAGACCTTTAATAACTCTCAGAATACTGTGACAATGGCTGTTTTTTTTCAAAAGCAGCTTCAAGGAAAGAAGAGGCGGTGCGACACAAGGCATTAATATTCCATGTAGTTCAGCCCGGGTTGGCCTCTCTACCCCCCTCAGCATGGCTGCTCGCCATTATCACACTGTCTGAAGAGAAACCTCAGGAGGCTCAGAAAGCACTGACAGGCACTCACCTGGCCCGGCATGTGAATAAAGTAAAGATCCTCCCCTGCCTGAGAAAAGAAAACAATCAGCTGTTCTGATATTCACAAGCACAAATCACACCTGCTGGAGACAGAAAGAAGAGGAGGCAGCATTGCAAATCTTTGTTTCTACACGGCGAGCTGCATAAACTAACATTGATTTTTCTTGTTTGTTTGTTGTTTTGACATCCAGATAAAGACTCGCTGAGGATTAAGGTAGTGAGACAGTAAAAAGATGCTTGACATGCATTATTCTTCACTTCTTAAAAATAAAGCTCCCATGAGAGTTTGCATGCGATGTGTGGATTCTCCTCAAAATATCACTCACGCTGAGGATTATAAAGCAGCTTTTTTTTTTTGGGTCAAGCTTCTCATTTTTAGACACTTTGTTCATTAATGAAAACATCGTAGCTGCTGCTCCAGAATCTCACAGTTTCGTGTTTGTGACTGACACAGATGTGGTTTGTGGTTTATTCTGTGGGGAATACAGATGAACAAATGACAAAGAACAAGATGTAACAACCTCATGCTGTACATCCAGCCCGTTCTCATTCCAAGGGCGTCAAATACCGAGGCTTTGTCACGACCGTCTGCACTAATATGCCGCCGCACAAGACACCCTTTAGCGCCGTAATGAAAAGTACCAGGCTTTCCATTAACTACAATGTAAACCCATCCGCAGCAACGGCAAATTCTCAGAGAAAGTGTGCTGCGAGTGTGGTGACGTAGTTTAACCCTCTGAGACCAATAATAGTCCCATTTTTGTCTTTTTAAGGAGGTTTGATTTGGTATCAAACTTTTGACATTTGGAGATTTGTGCAAAAATTGCATTTTTCGGCGATTGGATGGCGAGCACTTCTGTTCATGAAACTGCTCAGAAACCCCCTTATTGTCAATCTACCTAGTAATCCATCCTCTGAATGCTCTAGGTCTCTAGTTTGTGGTTGTAAAGTTTCATGAGGCTGTGATTATCCTAGAGGTCACCACAGGTCATTTTATACAGTGAGGTCAAGTTTCAAAAACGCTTTTACTAAAATGAAATGGCTACTATGGGGACTAACATCATCACGCATGAATACAGTTGGGCTCATTGGATCCTCAGAGTCTCAGCTTTACAGTGATACCCAAATTATGTAATTCGAAGACTGTTTACGGACCCCAGTATGCAATAATATAAAAAAACACCATTTTAGGATTGGTGAAAATAACACAAAAGGGGAGACTTGTGGGTACCCATAGAACCCATTTTCATTCACATATCTTGAGGTCAGAGGTCAGAAGGGACCCCTTTGAAAATAGCAATCACAGTTTTTCCTGGCCAAAATTTAGCACAAGTTTGGAGCGTCATTTGGCCTCTTTCCCTTCCTGAACCTGCTACAGCCTCTGAAAGGCAGCAAAGTCGGTCGGGAGCTCTCAGAGGGTTTAAGAGCGAAAAGGCACACATAGTTCCAACAAACACAAAGCTTTCATCCAGGAGACCGCTATTCATGTCCTGTGTTCACAATGTGTCAGTGTCATTTTCTTTGTAGAAACGTAGCAGTTTTAAGCCCAACCATGTAGTTCTTTTCTAACCTAATGTCAAGGGGCACTACAAAGCGGTGGTATGTGACGAGTTGGGAAGGGGAACGTGTTGGTACTTCTCAACAGAGGTGACAGGAAGGCAAGGCACTGCTTTATGTTTCAAGTGTCCTATATGATACAAAAACAGCATGTGAACTTTTAATTTGAACAATATACTTTTGACTCCTTCAACATAATTGCACAACCATCAGCGACCACTCGTTCGCTGCAGATGGAAGAGAAGAGGCCTCTTCTGTCGGGACAGGAATCATTAACAGCATATACTAAGTGATCATTATATTTTACATCTCTCGTTAAGTTAAACTTTTATTTTAGTGGTTCCTAATATCATCCAGTGAAGTCACATGTTACCTTTACATTTTGCGTTTAGGTGCTCTAACTGAAAACAAACAACAAAATCATATATACATAGGAAATCATCTTTCTGCTCTTTCTATATTGTATTTATTGAAACATTGGTACATTAATGAGCATCCTGCATAGATGTCTGTGAATTAATTGACTTCCTGCTGCAGCCAATCAGTCAGTCGTGTACTAATTAATAAAATGTGTTGTGAAATAAGCCTGAATCAGCCCACGGTGACTCATTCCTATAATGTAATATGTCTTTGTTTTTGCAGCAACTCAGCAGCTCCAATTTATTGATTTCCACGTTTCCCTTTCAATTATGACTTTGAAACTGTTGATAAGAATCTGAAATGGTCCTCAGTGACTCATACAATCATTTTAATCCCATTGGATGAACTTCTAGGCAATTATTTGTCACTTAAAGTGCCCTTGCAGCCCAACTGAACAAACCTCATTTGTTTACTGTATCAGTCCAAACTTCTATTTACACAACTAAGTCGTAGCATATTATGTATTCATGTATATGTATTATGGATTTTTTAATAACCTGGAAGCTGTTCCAAATGTTTGTTTATCGGTCTGGCGACAGATAAGCCTCCGGAGGCAAGGTGTTATATTTACGGGCTTCTGGTGTAGCTAGCTGATATCCAGTCCAAGACTTCCTTTGCTCATTGTTTACAGTCCGATGAGCAACTTGAGACCCAAAGACTGGAGTTGGAGTTGAGAGAAGACAGGTACGACCGGACCATTTCACAAGTAGTCAGTTTACAATAAGACATTTATTGGCGACCAAAATGTTACAATTCATTAAGGTTCTTCAGCATTTGCTTCACTTCTCAGACCCGGAGGATGCCGCCTGGTTGGTTCCAACATTGGAGATAAAATATTTTCATATGGCATGATAAAAAATGTACTTTCAAATTTTTTTATTTTTTTTTTTAAACAACTGAGAAAAACATCAGTATTTTGGTTAGATGACAGCATTTTTTGACATTATTAAGGGCTTTAATCGCCACATTATGTTAAAAAATTGGTCTTGAAGGATTATATAATTCTTAAAATTATTTCAAGTATGAAATATTAACATTAGGAGGACATATTTTCACCTGATATGATGTGACATCCTGTGTTAATTTAGGCGTTAAAGTAAAAACGTTTTAGCTTTAAGATGTTTACTTTTTGTGAACTAAGAAAATCTTCCTTATTATATTGGATGACACTAAAGTTTCGACATCATTAAGGATGTTGAAAGGCTTTAGTGAGCCTATTAAGATGGTCAATATCGGATTACAAACGGAACCCCGAACACTTCTGATACCAAAATCTTATCCCGTTGCATACAGATTCTGCATATGAATCTCTGTTTATGGAGATTATGGTATAGTTAACGTTAAAGATTGTGTTTGTTTAAAGGTTTGTGCGACTAATTGATGTTGAGATATTTCACAGAATAGGTGAGTGATTTATTTTCGTTTTATAGCTTAACTTATGCTTCAGTCATCTCTCCCTTCCAATTCTATACCACCCACCTGCACCTAACAACGGCTCAAACCTCCAGCTGTTCAAAAACACCGTTGATCATACGAACTGTACATGTAAAACTTTTAATTGCATAGTAAAGAGAGCACACACACATTCTGATCCTGAGAATCAACTCTAACAACAACGCACACTGGTAAAGACGAGCATGTAACTGGGGTAAAGTTGTCAGGAGAATATAGAAGACAGAGACAGCAAGACAAGAAATGTGCATTAAGCCCAGAGAGAAAAGTGTCCATGCTGGAGAATCAGTGAGGAATCAAGAGGATGAGAGTAATGTGTGAAGGTCGGAGCTTCATGTGTGACAACGTCTTCACACCCTGCTGGCTTTTGAGATGAACTGGAGGAAACACGAGTCGACCGCTGTGGTGGAACAACCCAACTATAGCTTTTGTTACAGCCTATAGAAACTACGGGTGAATGTAACACAAACGATGTACGAAGATGCATTTCGTTGCAAATCTCGCTGTGCTTTGTAAACCTGGATGGAGACATCGCTGCACACAGCTGCCAACACCTGACTGCCTGCTGGCGTGCAGCAATTAGCTGGAGCATTGTGGACGTGTGTGTGTGTGTGAACTGAAATCAGACTGGAGCAGAACAATGGTAGATTCAAAAACATTCAGTCAATCTGCACTCTGAACAGAGGAGATGTCAGTCTTTTCCATCCTGAAGGAACAGCGGAGAGAAAACAGAGACTATACGGCTGCACAACAAAAGACATGTTGACTCTCACAGCAGGAAAAGCACAGGAGGAATTAATTACAATCATGATGGCTGAAGTCCATTTGGAGATTCCCAGTTGGAAAAGGTCCCGTTTTTGTGCATGCTGGCTTTCTGGCACAGCTAAATGGAAATATTATCAGTTACGCCTGTACTGTTCCTGCTATGACAAGACAAGATGTCTGTCGTGAAGAAGGAGTTGATTAATTTGAGACAGGTGTTGTTCCATCGTTTTCTTTAAGTCAATGAATTCCAAGAGAAGACAACAATGTGTTAGTTTGTCTCTCAATATGTTCTCCACCCTGCCGGTCTCTCAGCTCTACAAGCTCATTGGTTCCACTGAAAAACTGCTGAAACTGACTCACCAATATAAAGTTTCATTTCAGTAATTTCCTCAAACAACGGGTCAACGTAGTTTTTCAAACAGGAGGAATTAGTGCATTTGTTGGGGACTATATTCAGCAGCAGATTAATCCACATGTGGTGCTCTAGTGAGTATTTGAGGCAGCAGGACAGTGTATTATTTATGAGTCAAATAAACGACACAATACTTGTTGGTTTAGAATCGTTTTTTGTCACAACCATTAAGTTCCGGCAACAAAAGAGAGCAGGTGGAGATGAGCCGGTCTAAATACTCTGAGGGGTAATTAGAGAGTGAGGAACAGGTGAGCAGGTGGATGAGGGAGTCAGGTGACTGAGACAGGTGGAAAAGGTTTAACAGATTTACCCTGGTCATGAATTAATTATTAAGATTGTCAAGATTGTTATTCCTAAAGTCATTCCTACTTCCTAAAGTAACAAAGTTGCATGGTTGTACAAAGGTCTTTTAGACTCGTCTATACAGGCCAGTTTTAATTTTAAGTCATTTATTCTAATGCAAGTTTGAAACTTTCACAAAAATAAAGACCTATTTTAAACCTGAAACGTTTGCACCCTACTCCCAGGCAAACTCAGCTCTTTCTCAGTTAGTCATGCTTTTTAGTTTTTCAAAACAGTTTTAATTTACCCATAATTCATAGCAAATTAGTCCTTATTAAGATAGTAAAAAAACTACACAGCTTTGTGCAATGAATGAATGAATGAATGAATTAGACACCTATCTGATGTCTGACTACTACTTAGGTCTAAGTTATAGTCAAATCTTTATGAAATGAGGCTTAAATTAAACCCACAGTGAGGTTGATTTAAATTCAGATTAAGGAAACACCTGGATTATTTGCATCATTTTATTCAAGACCAACAGCCAGACAAGAAATGCTTATTGAGTTCTGAGACAATTTAAAAAAAAAAAAAAAAAAAAAATTCTGGTTTTACTTTTGTTATTTCAAGACATTACAGATTTTCTGTGTTTTGTTTCAGTTTCTTTAAGCAGCCTACTGCCCACAAACTCTCACTAACGAGGACTAACGGGTGGTTGGAATTAATGTCGTTTAGTCAGGACTACGTCATTGAAAAGTATTGCTGTGTTCCAGACAACAAGAGGTCGGATTTTTCCCATTTGAAATTTCCTCTGGCCTCCAAACATTCCAGGAGCACGACGCCAAATATTAACAAAAAGAAACATGGCTGGAAGATCACATGCAGGTAGTTACATGTCACCAAGCTTAAGATCCCACCTACCTCCCACCCTGACTGGGAAACTTTTTAAGTGAGAGTTTTTGCCATAAATGTTTACCTAACTGCACACTCAGACAAATTTATCAGTGTGTTCTTAATAGTGTCTGCTCTGTCATTGTGCGTTATTAACTTGATAAATAGCTGAATTGTTTTCTGTTGTTCTCATTAGGAAACACCTGAGTTTTGGGTTTTCAACAACAACAATGAGTCATATGGGAGGTATTTTCTCTTTCTTTTCCATTGTATTTTAAAATAAACTAAATCTGGTGTTGGTGATCAGTTGAACAGATCAACAGGGAAAACTGAGACGAGACTCAGCAGAAAGAGACGACTGTTAAAATGTCGTCAGGGCCATTTTACCAAAGAAACTACACATGAAAACATCCATTATGCTAAACAGTGAGGAGCATGTCGAGACGCTTGTTAGCAGGTATGTCACTAGAGACATGAAGGCATCTCCCACCACAGCAACACAAAGCTTCAACCCACTCATTCATTATGATAAAATACGTTTATGAGATGAGTTTCACATGTGCTAATTAAATGAGTCTTTCTTTACTGTCTGGTTTCACTGTTTCAGCCTCGGTCCACTGATATACGAGCTCTCACTAACGAGGACTACAGGTGCTTGAAATGAACCTTGTTTAGTTCGGACTACGTCATCAAAGAGTAACTTCAACTAGTTTAAGATGTGTTTCACATGACACATCAGACAGTTTCTTTTAGAAAATTCAACATAATTCAGTCTTTAAAGCTGACGAGTTGGAACTAAGAGAACCTGCTTTGCTTTAGTTGGATGATGTTGCATTTGTGGCATTATAAAGGGTGTAGTATCAGGGGTTAAACATTTATTTTAGTCCACAGAGGAGCCTGTAATCTTTCACTTATTAAATTCCTTAGAATTGGAGATGTAAGGTTTTTGCCTGACTTCATTAAATGTGATGTGGTCTTTCATCATGTATTAAAACATCCACAGAAACTTCTCAAACCAGGGTAGTAGTATACTGCATGTATAATATACCTCTCTGCTGTCCGTCTGTATACTTCATATAAAATTTGGAAATAACGTGAAAATAAATTATGAGATTTACAGAAAACTTTTAGCATTTTCTAGTCTTAGTGTCTTTAAATTGAATCGTTTTAAACTTAAAATTAGAATTATCAACCTAAAACTTTGATTTTTTTTAAAAAAACAAAACATTTGTTTAAATTGTGTGACACGGTTGTTGTTGTTGTTGTTGTTTTTATGACATTATTAATGAGCGTTGATACCATAGACTGTGTATAAGAAATGGGCGTAGTCACCGTGACGTCACCCATTGGTTTGTGGACTACTGTTTTGAAGCCTCAAGTTTGGCATTTTGGCCGTCGCCATCTTGGTTTTTTGGAACCAGAAGTGACACGAGAGGGTGGAGCTAAGTACAACCGAGCGCTGAATAAGACATTTTTAGGTGACCAAAATGTTACAATTAATTTTGATGAACTGAAAACACGGTGTGAAAGGGTTAACATGGAAAAATCCCAGACGAGACAACGCCGTGGTAGCGACCTGTCAATCAGAAGGTAGCCACGCCCTAAAGGATACCCTTCCTTATGCTCTATTTGGGCTATTATTTATACTCTAAATGGGACCATAATTTACTAAATGAACATCATGCTGTATTGAAGAAGACTTGAAACTAGTGACTGAGACCATAAACTCATGTTTACAATATTTACTGAGGTAATAAATCAAGTGAGAAGTAGGGTCATTTTCTCATAGACTTCTATACAATCAGACTTCTTTTTGCAGTGATTATAGCTCAGTATCGAGATTTTAAGTAACTGGACACAAAACTTTCTTTTCCTACTCCACGTAGATCATAAGTCAAAAACGACTCATTGAAATAGTTTGAGAAATGTAAATGTTATAGTGCTCACTTGTATGTGATAACAGACCAGTCCTGACCTCCCCAATATGGCGGCCAATGTGGTATTTACGTATATATACATCTATGGTGCCATTGGGCTCATGTAACACACCCTTCCTTCTGCACATTTTTAAGGAGCTCAGTTATTCCAACACTTCACATCTCTTCGTATCAAATCTCAGCGTTTTCGAGCCCACTAGCCTTCAGCTTCCACCTCCGCAGCTTTGATTTCCCCGCAGTCCTGCTGCATTCATGCTTCAGAGGAAGGCTCCCCTCCCTCGCCTCTTGATGCTACTTCACACCTGTGATAAGAAGGAAAACCCCACGCTCCATCACACTGCGTCCTTGTGCTATAAGTTAGAGTAACATTCCCACCTTTCTGAAACAAGAGGGCTGTGATCTTCGACTTCTTCTCTCCAGAAGGAAGAACTCTTTCACAAATGCTAATCAGCAAGTGAAGTGAGCAAAAAGGGGTGACAACACTTCTTTACTGCTGAGCAGAAAAAGAAAAGGATAATCACGCTCCGCTGTGGCTTCTGTGTGGAGATGCAGCGAGGAGATAAACACATCCCCCTCGGGGGAAGGTAGGCAGACAAAGATGGATTTGCCTTATCTGCTTTAACAGCGTGAGAGGTTGATTTAAGAAGATAATAAAGACCTCGTCCCCGTTCCTCCGACAGGACATTAAAGAACAGATATACCAAAAATATCCTCAATATTCACACATTTATTATATGTTTCATTGCGGAGCTGTTTGGAGTGCTTTTTTGCAAATCTGATCCGACACACCGTTTCAGAATAAAGGCTGTGATTCGGTTTTGTTGTCAGACAAAAAGAGATTACTACAGGGATTTAATGTATCAATGTTTTCACATGACAAGTGTGAAAACTGTAGCATGAAAGGGTTTTAAAAAAACGCTTTGAAAAGGAAACAGTGTGATGTTATTTCACAGTATAGATGACGTTTAAAGTGAAGTTTTTCCATGTTTATTAAATGACCCAAAAGTTGATCTTTTCTTCTAACTGGCCCATGATTCACTTATGATTGGTAAATGGTAAATATTAGATACTGAGGACTGAGACGGACGCTTTTTAGCCATATTTGGAAGAAGATATGACATAAAAAGCCTAATGAAGTGTTCGAGAAGGTTCTTTACATTGTAAAATACTTTTTTTTATCTACTTTTTAATAAAAAGCAATTCATCAGCTGCAATTCTTTGTGGAGAATTAAACTACAAACCTTTTAAAGACGCTTTAATGTGGGGACAGACAACTTTTGGCAGCATCGCGTTGACATGAAGACAAATCCCTGATGAACAGCATTCACATCTCATTTTTTTTTAGCGTAGGTCGCTGTTTGTGTCTTGCTGAATGAGAAATGTCAGTTTACAGTACAAATGAATGAACTCAGTCAAATGTTTCTGAAAAGAGACACAAATCCACGGGGAAGCCGAATGTGTTTTCTGAGCCGGGGGAAGTTTTCATTTATCAAGAGCAAGAATCAGAAATGTATGTTTTCTATTGAGGAGACTTTAGCTGAGGTAAGGGCTTCCTGGCTGTGGTGATGAATTGGTGGAGGCTTATTATCATCGTACAGTGTGGTGATACAATCTCAGCCTTTCCATAAATCCCAGGCTGTGTCCTTGGTTTTAAATTTACTATATGCTACAAAAACTTTTACCGCAGCAGAGCGACACACGGCAGCTTTTATTCAGAGGGGATTTTTGAATGTGTAAGCACACTATAGTGTGTGTATGCTTTACATCATTATACATGAACACCTCTGGGCTCTTTAATTATACATTTGTTGATTCGACTCTAATCCTCCTGGTGGTGCAGGATGGGCTGAAGAAGGACTGATTGGTCCCCGGCTCTGACTGGCAGCTGTATTCCAGATGTGGGCTTGTAGCCGGAGGGAGAAGTGCCCTTGAGCAAAAAGGATAAACCCTAAAGGTGCTGCCTGTGCTCTGTGTCTGTTTATGACGACAGTGTCGGCTATGTTGTTCACATGAGGTTGTTGAATTGTTGGCTATACGTAATTATCCATATTTCATTTATATCAGTGATTTATTTATTTGTATTAGTGCTATTGAGCTTGGAATTAATTCAGCACTTTATTCTTGTATGCAATTCGATGTTGAGAAGGTCATTCTGGTACCTTAACCTTCAGTCATTCATTCATTTTTTCTGTGTCACATCTGTAATGTTGGCTTCCTAAACAGGCCTATTTGTTGTTGCATGTTTCCATCTATCAGATTAGCAAAAAACATTTTTGACACGAGTAGAATAAAAGAGCAGAGAGAAGAAAAGAAGGGAGACAATCTGTGTAAACTCCCACGCAATCCTGAAAAGAAAAATAAGTGAAAAAATACCAGTGGGGTGGACAATAGGTGTGGAGACTTAAAGATTTGATGTAAGGGACAAAACAAATCTCTTTTTTAAAAGGTGAAATCAGCAGAAATAACTGGATTGTCTGTTCTCACAAGACATGGAACAAATGGGGTTGTTGTCTTTGCCAGTTTGCCTTTCAAGCTCTTATTCATGAGAGAACCTATGTTAATATTTGATGCATATGTGGTCTTCAAAGTGAATTTGTTTTTCTGTGAGGGATTATTGTGCAACATATGAAAGAGAATCAATTTTACTCCTGCTTCTCAGGACGCCATTTCCTACTGGAGATGGGATACAACTAAAAAATAAGGAGCAGAGGTCACCTTGATTTGCATATAAATCATCGATGCATGAAGGTGTTCACTTATACCACCATTACGTTGTTAGTTGCTTACTGAGAGTTCATGTTTCATTGTAAACACAGCAGTAGCAACACTGCCATGACTGGTTTGTGTGATTGACAGCATCCGACTGCACCAGATCAGAAAAATCTGAAGAAACCTCCAGGTTTTAGCGTCTTTCTAGGTCAGCTGCTCAAGTTGTTGAAATGCAGCACAAGAACCACAACTGCAAGATTATGTAGAGCTCAGAAACTGTGGTTGTAAGAGACTCTGAGCTTTAAAGGATTTAGACAAACCATCCCAATTTTCTGAATACAGACAGAGGAGCACATTTAATCTCATGTCACATTATTGAAAAAAAATATTTGCTGCAGCCGCAATTTGATGACTCAGGCTCTTTTCGCTCTCTTCCTAGAAGTAAAACCTGTAAAACATTTTCTCCTCCTCAAACTATTTTCAGGAATATAAAGAGATACCGGTCCTGAAAGCTCGGAGGACGGCGCTGCTTCTGTGGCGACCAGTGGGAGCAAACAAGCTGTTGTTTTATGCAGCTTTTTGCAGCTTTTTCACATCTTCTTTGACCTGAGTATAGTTTTGTTTAAGCCCAGAGACAAACTGCTTGTTTGCACTTGTCTTCGCTGTTTGGATGGGAAAATGGCCAGAACCACGGAACAAAGCTACCTATATTAACTTTACTCTCAGTTTGCAACACAGTGGAGCAGGAGACAACCTACACAGACTGGAGTATATACCGTCAAAGAGACTCTGAGGAAATATGCTGAGTGCAGTAAACACAGAGGCTGAAAAACACCACCAGAAGGAAACACCTGCCACCGGGTTTCCTTGGAAATGTACGCTCAGTGTATAGTAAATGGGATGCAGGCGAATGTGTACCTGCAGGAGTATACCATATGTTACGGTTCTGCTCCCACAGCACACCCGTCTTTAACCCATGCAGGGCCGCTGACCACAACTCCGTTTTTCTGGCTCCTACATACCAGCCAATTATACAAACGGAGAATCTTGCTACTAAAATATTTAAGGTCTGATAGAGAATAACATTGAAGCCCGTAGAGGCAACGCATTCTCACTTCTAACTCGCCAAATACCGTTGCTTGGTCAGTGGCCCTACACTTCAAACTATAACGCTCTAGGTACCCCTCTAGCATCAGTTTTGGATACTCCGGGTACTCCCATTTCTCCCAGTCCAAAGACGTCAAATACCGTAATTGTTGACTCTAAATTGCCCGTAGGTGTGAATGTCTTACCGCCGCGGCCCATACGCGGCAACAGTAAACGCTCAGAGAAAGTGCATCAGGAGTGTGGGGACGTAGTTTAAAGAGCAAAAAGAAACACACTGGGCGGCAGGGGAGGTGGATGGGTCCAACAAACACAG
>CAKAOH010039725.1:29031-75332 GCA_916701665.1 Sebastiscus tertius
GGTGTACCCCGCCTTCGCCCAATGTCGGCTGGGATCGGCTCCAGCCCCCCCGCGACCCCTAACGGGATAAGTGGTTGCAGATGAGAGATGAGAGTGTCCAGCCCATTTTCATTCCCAAGGCGTCAAATACCGAAGCTTTGTCACGGCTGTGGGCATGTCTTACCGCCGCGGCCCATACGCGGCAACAGTAAATGCTCAGAGAAAGTGCATCAGGAGTGTGGGGACGTAGTTTAAAGAGCAAAAAGAAACACACTGGGCGGCAGGGGAGGTGGATGGGTCCAACAAACACAGGGGCTTTCATCCAGTAGACCGCTGTTCGTGTCCCGTGCGTTAAGTTTCACGTTACAATCAGCTGTTCGTTCATGTCCTGTGTTCACAACATTCATTTTCACTGTACAAACGTCGTAGTTTAAAGCCCAACCATGTAGTTTTTTCTTAAACCTAACTATAGTGGTTTTGTTGCCTAAACCTTAAGTGACATCAAGGGGTGGTATATGTGACGAGTTGGGATGATAACGTGTTGGTGTGTCACTTTCCGCTCGTTAGTGTCTTTTCAAAATAAACTTGTGTCACCGCTGTATGTACAGTTTCTGCTTGTTACATGAAGTGTCTTTTAGCAAAAATCTTCTAATGTTTACTTAGTTTTTAGGTTTACTCAGGCAACAAAACTACTTTGTTAGGTTTACGGAAAGATCTGGTAAAAATAAGTATGTTTGTTATGTAACTGGCATACTTCAGTATGTAAGTTACGTAACAAAACTAAGGTAAAATAACTCGTAACGTTGACTTGGTTTCACATGGGACCCGAACAGAAATCTCCTGGTTGAAAGTCTGTGTTTATTTGTCCTGTCTGACTTTCACTAGTTGCTTTGAGCGTCTAATAATGACGCGGATGGGTTTACATTGGAGTTAGTTGAAAGCCTGGTGTGTCTTACACAGACGCTAAAGGGTGTGTCGGTACGTTGGTTTCAGATGCCGAGGGCCACTGGCCAGTCGTCGGTATTTGACAAATAGGGAGTGAGAACAGGATGATATCATCACGTATTAACTTATTCCTAACACTGAACAAGTCCTCAAAGAAGCAAAAAACTATCATTGCCACATTAGTGGGTTTTTAGATTGTCTTTTGTTTCCTGTGTGTAAATGAAATGGCTATGTGTACTTCTCTCACTTGACTCAAATTCCCCCCTTGAGGGATGAATAAAGTATTTTGAATTGGATTGAAAACACTGCCCAACATCTGCTTACATCTGTGAATCATGTCCTGTCAGGGTTGTTGCTGTATTTGCTGATGTTCTCCTCCACAAAGAACATGTGGTTAAATAAAAACCTAAAAACACTGCTCACCCAGTGTCAGACATACTGTACAGTAGCTGAGGTGCTGGAGCTTTAGACAAAAAACATCCGTATACTCAAATCTCTGGAAAACTGGGAAGCAGGCCCATATTCAGTTTCATACTTTCATCAACTCCATCTCATCTCAAATAAACTTGTTAAAGGTAGATAAAAAAGAAAAAGTTTTATTTTTGTTGGTGGTGAAAAACATTTGTTTTCCTGACATGTAGCCTGATTGAATTTTGAAGTTGGACACGTTGAAAATGTCATTGTGATTGGCTAGAGTTTCTTTTGTTGTTGTTCATATAGTCCATTATTTACTGATACAGAGTGGACTGCTTCTTGTATTATGTCAGTCATGTCACTTGTTGTTTCAACACAGGGTGTTTCAACTTTTCAACAATAATGTTTCCTAAATCTGAGTTCAGATCAAGTTAAAGATCAGCTGCCTCTTCCTGCTTTTCAAGCTGCCCATTCAAAAGCCACAGACACAAAATAATACATTGTGTATTTGGGATCTTATCACAATGCAGGCAAGATCGAGATGACAGGAATCATTAGCAATACCAGGTGTAAATGCAAAGTCAGTTACCATTATAATAATATTATTATTATAATAATACAGATTGCAGGCTAATAAAAGCTAATAAGGCTAAACGTAACAGAATCCTTAAAATAACTACACCTACTTTTTTAAGGAGTTACACCTGAAAACAAAATCACCAAATTATGATTACATATTTGAGGTATTCAAGTGGTCTTTGGATATCTGGTAGACAGATCTATTCTAGTGTGCTGGGAAGATGGGATTGTTTTTTTCCCAGAAATGGCATGTTTTTATCATCAGTCGGAGATAAAATCAACAGCTCAGCTTTTAGTGAAATTAGACTTTTAGAATTATATTTAAAGTCTATTTTAAAGGGACAGTGTGTAGGATTTGGTGACATCTAGTGATGTGGTTGCAGATTGCAACCAACTGTAACCATCTGCTCTCTCCTCCCTTTTCAAAAACTGTGGTAACGCCGTTGGTCTCGCTCAGAGGTCATCCTTACTGTAATAACACTACTTTAGGAGCAACGGAAGTCAGACGGCGGCTGGCGGTACCACGATTTTGCACTCTGGCTCACGTTACCGCAGTTTCACAAGCGTGCTGGAGAACTACGGTGGCCTTCAGGTAACATAAAAACGTGAAAGGCCCTCTCTAGAGCCAGTGTTTGGTTTGTCCATTCTGGGCAACTGTAGAAACATGGCGGCGCAACATGGCGGACTCCGTGAAGAGGACCTGCTCCGTTCGTAGATATGAAGGGCTCATTGTAAGCTAACGAAAACACAACGGTTCTTAGTTTCAGGTGATTATACACCAATGAAAACATAGTTTTGGATATTATATTCCATTTGAAATGTTCCACACTGTTCCTTTAATGAAATTGGATCAGTGGTAAAAACAACAAAAATCAGATTTCTTATGTACGTAAGGAGCAGGGTTATGCAGAATACAGAGTATTGAAATTCCATACAGTAAGTTGGTTGTATTTCACTTCTCTAAATATTTGTTCTTTCCTGACCAGAGGCTATAAAAAACACAGTTTCATTGCATTTGATTAAAATCCTCCCGTTTCCTCCATGCACCGCCTGCAGAGTAAATATGATCGTTCTGCCTCATTGCCTCACAATCCAAATCAAATCGTAGACCCTCGATGCTGCTACACTCCAAGTTGTTGTTGTTGTTGGCCTCGCTGCCCCTGAAGCGATGCATCACACGTTCGCCAAACAGAATAAAAGCAGAAAAGGGAGATGAGATGGACACTGGGCGGAGAAGAGAGAGAGAAATGATCAGTCGTTCGTCCCTCTGCTGATCTTCTTTTGGTACGTTGGTTGCAGCTGCAACGACAATCCGTCTCCTGCTGTTAAAAACTGAGGAAGACAAACAGCAGGGAGAGATTTACCTGTGTAATCCCTGTTGGTCATCCTGTTAGCTTCTCTAATCAGCATGAAATCCGAACAACTGTAGAACTGATATAGTTTCTTTTATTATGAATCATCTCCGGTGATTTCCACAGTGTGGAGGGAGACCTGGGGGACCTGAGCTTGTCCGAGCGGAGACATTAATTTCCCTCCAGTAGGCCTACATAGCTGCAGTTGTTCTATTTATACAACTGTGTGAGTAACCCTGGATAAGATCTTTAAATGTGATGTCACAGCAGTAAACTGGACTGTAGTCTAAGCCTTCCACCAACAACAGGAAAAAAAATACATCATGAGACAGTAGCTTGGAGACACAGAGACACAACAGTAGTGGTGCTGTTTTAATGCTGATTAGCTCAGAGTTTGAAGCATTAGTGTCGAGGGATCTGAACTCCTTTTCTCTCGTTAGCTCCTCTGCTGCCCTGCTTAGGTTTGGTAAAGACTGAAAATAAGCTGAAATAGACACGTTCTGCATTTCTTAATGCTCCAGACTCTCACACAGAAAGAAGAAGATTAAATCATTAATTTTGACAAGTTATTCCTCATTGATTTTGATGCTTTCGCAAAACAAGTTTGCATGGAATTACAATTAAATGTGGGTCCTGGTTTAAACCAAACTAGAGTGCTTTTCCCACTGGACATTAAACCCACTAACACCCACTAACATCTGGCTCTTCAGTGGGAAAGGTTACAGTCTGCATTCATTCCCAGACAAATGACTCTGCAGTAGTCACAGGTATCAGCTCCAGCTCTGATCAGTGATGGAAACATGACACCTGGGTGGACACGCTAATGTTCGCCCCTTTTCCGGCGTGATGCTATGATGTGCGTTGAAATTCCATTCGTCTCCGTCCAAGCAGCGGTCGAACATCTCTCCAAATTAATCAGCACCGAGTTTGAAGAGAGACAGAATAAGTAACAGACCATAACATTTTCACCGTTTACTAAACTTGTTTTCTGTCACGTTTGTAACGCCAAACGTGACACAGCAGGAAAAAAAAAATGAAAGGCATACTCGTCTACTGGCAGAGGCAGGTCTCAAACACTGATCGTAGCTACACTTCCGAAAAGTAAATGCACTGTAATTTGTATATATCCCACGTAATCAATTTGTATGTAATCCACGTAATTGTGAACGAGGACATATAAACAGCAGCAAACGCAGCATAGGGAAGAGGTCGGAGCGGATGGGTGGGTCAAAAAACACAGGACTTTCCCCCAGGAGACCGATGTTGGTGTCCCGAGTGAAATCAGAAGTCAACGTTGATTTATTTGTGACGTAACTTCCGTACTTAAATCACGGCAATTCCGGTAACTACAATCTTGCCTAAACCTAACTAAGTAGTTTTATTGCCTAAAGCTTATGAAGACAAAAGTTTGTTTTAAAAAGACTGGAGCAGAAATTGAGGCTGGAGATTCGTAGGAAAATGCACAAAAAATGAGGAATAACGTTTCGTAAGATGATCACACAAATTATTGTAGAGGATACGTTGACTGGTAATGGGAAAGGAGTCTATCTATTATTTTCAGTGGGTTTTCCTGCATTTAAAAAAACCTGCAAATGTACACTAATTTTGGTGGATTTACCACCAATTAATGTCTTGATTATGTATTTTATTGATCAATCAGTAGAGCCCAGAGCCCAAGGTGACATTTTCAACTTTCTTGTTTTGTCCGACCAACAGCCCAAATATATTACATTTAGAGAAAAGCAGTATTTTAGAAGCTGGAATCAGAGATGTCTGGCATTTCTGCTCAATAAATGACTTAAACGATTGTTTGCTTTGAAGCTTGACTTTAACGCTGAACTGAGATGATGAAAATGGTTGCACCTGCATTTCAGCGTGCTGATGGTAGCATTTAACTAAAGCACCACTGTGCCTAAGAACAGCTTCACAGAGCATTTAGATTCTTTGGGGCATTCACATGTTACGTCTAAAAATGTGTGGAAAACACTGCTTTCATCCTTTTACTCAAGGTGCTTTGGAGGTTGCCCTCCTGTCGCGCCTGCTGTGACAAAGCAACTAGTAACGTTAACGTAGAAACAGCGTATCAACAGTTATCCCAAGTTCTGAGCTGATGTATCTCCAGGTGTTGTTCCTTCTCTTGGTGTTTTAAGAACTTGACAGGTGGTACAGCTGCTGATATCCCTGAATGAGTATAATCAGCTGCTCTTGCATCTTCGGTTTGTCTGACCTTTCAACCGGATGTTGTGACGTCCTTGGACGGAAAGGGTGAAGCAAGTCCTGTGGAGCCGATTGGTTGATTCTTGTCACATAACCGTTGGTGTGCTTGCTGCATTCAAAAAAGTCGCCACGGATGTGCCTGAAAAAACGTTATATGCGCTCCACGATGGATCTGAGTGCGCTTGTCGTGCGAAAAGACACGAAACACGATCGGCTTTGATCGTTTTAAATGTGCTCTATAAATACATTTACTCGATGCAACTTGCCTCTGGAGTCAAACTTGTTTCGCCGCACGAGCGGTGAGACTATAAGAACAAAGTTTGCTGGAATGCAATGAGCATCACATCTCCACAGCTTGATGCTGTAGGTGTAATGACAGTGTGTATACAATATAATGCCATGTGTTTTGCTGTATAGGGCCCTTGATTATAATCGCTGATTGGGCTCCTGCAGAGCGCATAGATCAGGATGAGAGAGTGAGAGAACAACTTCCACAGAAATCCTCAGACAACTGAAGTAAATCACCTCAGCTACAAATGTCTTCTTCTCGCCTCTCACAATCAGCAGCTCGGCACACGGCGAGTATTGCCTGTCCAGAGTAATCACAGAACTGTCTCAAAGCACAGGAAGCCTGGATGTGCACTGGAGGCTGAATATGACAGACACATTCAAGATAAATTGCAGCTGAGTTCAAACAGAAGAGGAAGAAAGGAGGGGAAAAGCACCCCCATGCAGTTAGTTATGTGGCACTGAGATACGTTTGGTCTGGAGGTGAAGATACATGTGGAAAAATATTTAAACCAAAATGTACTTTTGGACTGTTTTCAAGGCTGCACCATTCCATCAATCATTGGAAACGTTGAGATCTCCACTAGAATTTAACATGAAGTTCTGTGTGTTTGAACAAAGTTTGGCGCTGCGCAGCATGAATTTGTACTGACTGGCCCAGCAGCCCGTTGTCATTCCCTGGGCGTCAAATCCAATATGAGATGCATCGGGTGTTCCATTGACTGCAATGTAAGCCCATCCACGGCAACAGGAAACGCTCAGAGAAAGCGCTGTGGTGACGTAGTTTAAAGAGGGAAAAGACACACTAAGGACGGGTGGGGGGGGAGGTGGATGAGTCCAACAAACACAAGGCTTTCATCCAGAAAACCGCTTCCCTTGTTTCACTTTCCGCTATCCGTCCACGGATCCGTCCACGGAGCCCTGAAGCCCCGCCCCCTAGAGGCTATTGAATGCGTCATGAGTCCTTATTGCACCAAATTCAACACTGCACTCCCTTGAGTGCCCAGCAAAACACCCACCAAGTGTATAGATGTAGTATAGAGTATATGTCAAAGTATATGCGAAGGACAGACAGACAGAGCTTTCAGGCCTTGTAGCCCTACAAAGGATTTGAGGGCTGGATGCTAGTGATGTGCAGACCAACTCTTTTCACAGAATGGGTTGCTTCGAGTTGACACATGTATATGTATCAAACCTTTAGAGTTTTGGTACTTTCTACAAAATATGGCGTCAGTTTCTCCGTGACACTAGACAGTTAGTGCTGCCATCGCCGTAGCAGGTAGTGTGAGCAGTGCCTTACGATAACAGCGAGCGAACGAGTGGGAAAAGTCAGGGGTTCGGTCGTGTCTAGAAGGTAACCCGCAAGTTGCAAAATCTGATCTGAAATGTGCAAAAACTCTCATGAGACTCGCTGCCCGACGACCTATCCTAACCAGAACTATTCAAGGTCAGTGCCTAACCATAACCATCTCACGAGAGTTTCCCTAATTTGCTGGTTCCCTTCTCGACGTGACCCAGGGATTCACAAGCACTCGATGTGTTCAGGAGTCTGACCCAGTACATATCAGACACTGAAAAGTCATTCAAAAAGATCATAATAGATGCAGTGACGTGATGCTGTGACATAGTGTCTTGATATCAATCTGTTCCTCGCTGCCTGCAGAGGCTTCATTTAGGCTTCATGTGATTTGGGTGCATCCGATCCCAATACAACTCAGTGTTAAAACACATAAAAGAAGCAATAGAGCAAGACTGAAATCAGATTACCTGTTTGAGACTCATTCGAGCCAGATGTTGAAAAGGTAAATATGCATCTGCAATCTTTACTCCTACGTCAGTCCTCCGCAGGGTCTGTCTGCAGTGATAATGACAGCTAAAGCTAAACACTGAAATTAGCCGCCGTCCTCCCGTCACTTGAGACAGAGAGAAAAGCAGCTCCAGCGGTTTCAACACATTTAATCATAGAGACCGAGCTGTTGTAGCGTTTATCTGATCCCTACGGAGCCCCTGAAGGGTCACGCTGGGATTTCTTTTCTGCTGAACTACTTTTATGTTTCCTCACAGTAACTTTTGTGTCTCGCACTGTGGTCACAACCCGGAGCAGTCTAATATACATAATACTGTATCATCATACCGCTCAGCTTACGGAGTTTATGCTAAAGATGCATTTAAAGAACTTCACTAAGTCGTGAAATTGCTTCTTCTTGCACTTACGGTGCGTTTATTTGCAGGAGACTTAACACGGCAGTCTGCTGCCGCTACATGTGTTTACATATTCTCAAATCAGAGACGGCTCTGTACTTCAGTCCCTTTTGGCCTGCTGCAGAGCCAGCCTCGCCTCTCATTGTACAAACACTCACTCCATATTATAGAGCAAGAAGCCGAGAGGAGCTGGAAAACCGTGTTGTAAAAAGTCTATTTGAAAGCTATTACTGACACTGCATCCCGCGCAGGAATATCATTTCCCATCCTCAATAACTCCCCGTTTCTCTGGTGTCCTAATTTGTGGTGTGGGGATATTGCTTGTTTTCTCTCTATAATAGGCCATGCAGAGGAGTAATGGTCACGCTGCTGTGGAGCTGCATTCCTTCTCCTCTCATCCTTCACTCATTATTCTTCCTCTGGTATGTGCAGCGTGGCCAGGTCTCCCTTCATAGCTGGTCAAATGGCTGCTCTCTCTTTCTCTCTCTTTATCTCTCTCTCTCTGTCTCATCGTGGGAGTCGGGGATAGAGGGCGAATCTCCCGGGGATACAGAATCTAGACCAGAGCCTTCCTGAGCGCCGGCCTCATAATTAAATTGGCAGATTAAATTCTCTCTTATTGTGGAGAATTTAATGAATATTCACTCTGCTTTAAGTCGTCTGGGTGATGTGAGCTTTGCTTTAGTTATCACGTTGACCCCCATCACACTTCAGACGTCCCTCCGCTCAGCACATCTGCACACACCCAAGACCTTTTGACTTAACGGATCGGCACCGTAGTGACACTTTGGTTTTTCGACCAATATCCAGCAACGACTTTTAAGAAGTCAGTATTAAATACTGTTGGATTCAGCAAATTTTCATTCGAAAGAAAGTTTCTGACGAAATACTTCATAAAGGCGATACAGTTTTCTACGTTTCCCTGACAAGTGACCTCTTGCAGTCGCGAGTGTAACAGCTGTCCTCTCTAAGCAGCAAGGGCAGAAGTCAAATGATGTCATACCATTGCAAAACATCTCCAGGGAGGATGAGGTCGGGTTGGATGGTCGGGCCACCAAAGCGCACGACTTTGATGGAGGTCACCGCGGCTCAATGTCAACAATGACAGTATTTCTTCACCTCAAACAAGCTGTTTAGTCACCTCATAGAGTAAACACCACTTCACCTTAAAGGTGGCAGATCAGATGATGCTCATATGACGTATATTTTTTAAAGGCACAAATGACCTATTTTGTTGTTTAGGTACGAGGACTTGTTGGTAAAGGTGCTTTCACATTAGCAGTTACTATCTAGGAAACAGGAGTTAACAGGCCTCAAAGCAGACCAGCAGGGTTAGATGTTAGATGCTGTGTCCCAAATCCAAACAGTTTACTGTATGAAGCTAATTCTGTTTGTACTAACAGGAAATGATGCATGCTCTGACAAACATCAAACAGATTGTGACCTGCTAAATAAATGTTTTCCTTTTGTTTTCTGAGATCTCCCCCATTTCCTTTATACACTACGGTGTGAAAAAAGTATAAATCAACAGCACAATCAAAACAAGCATTTAAAAAAAAATTAAACATCTTTTTAGGTTGTGAATGCACCACATCCTAAAATTATGTTTAAATGGATTGGGACATTGCACTGTATAAAAATAGTGCAAACTGGAGGAACAAAATGTCCCATTCAGGATCCACTGTCTGCTGGCTAGCTGTCACTCTACCCTGGACAACATGGGGAAGTGCAAATTCAACGAAATTGGCAATTTAACCAAGATTTCGCAGCATGGCTGAAACTGGTTCATGCCAATGTCTTCATCAAACTCTGCACGATGGATCAGTTGAATCATTGAATCAATGGAATCAAGGCAGTGGAACACTGTGAGCGTAGCGAGTGTGGTCAAGCGAGAGAAAGAAAGCGACGGTTCCTGTGTCTCGTTTCCCAACTGCTGTTAAAGTGAAGCTGGTAAGCACCAATCTCGGCCCTGGAGGCAAAACAGTTTTAACAGCCAGTTACCTAGCCCGTTCCCAAGGAATCCATTGGTACCAACCATGTCATACTAGCTTGTCAAGAAGGAGGTTAAATAATACTCCAAACTTACGCTAAATTTTGGTGAGGACAACTAGCATAGCTATTTTCAAAGGGGTCCCTTGACCTCTGACCTCAAGATATGTGAATGAAAATGGGTTCTATGGGTACCCATGAGTCTCCCCTTTACAGACATGCCCACTTTATGATAATCACATGCAGTTTGGGGCAAGTCAGCACACTGACACACTGACAGCTGTTGTTGCTTGTTGGGCTGCAGTTTGCCTTGTTATGATTTGAGCATATTTTATATACTAAATGCAGTACCTGTGAGGGTTTCTGGACAATATTTCTCATTGTTTTGTGTTGTTAATTGATTTCCAATAATACATTTATACATACATTTGCATTAAGCAGCATATTTGCCCACTCCCATGTTGATAAGAGTATTAAATACTTGACAAATCTCCCTTTAAGGTACATTTTGAAAAGATAAAAAAATTACGATTAATTTACAATCGAGCGTGATTTACTACGGACAATCATGCGATTGATCACAACTAAATATTTAATCGATTGACAGCCCTAATGAGTGTTTTTTTTTGTATATAATCACCTGAAAAAAAGAATTGTTGTGTTTTCATTAAATTAGAATGAGTCCTTCATATCTACATAGGGAGTGGGTCCTCTCCACAGTGTCCGCCATGTTGCACCGCCATATTTCTACAGTAGCTCAGAACGACTTGGGCTGTAGTCGAGTAACATTACTTGCTCCCGTCGCTGCCGCTCTCTCTCTCTCTTGCTTCACCACTCACTTCCCATGTACACACATACTCTGGGCATTGGCTCTACTCCAAATGACCTACGCCACTCTTACAACAACTGGCTCTAGAGAAGGCCATTCATGTTTTCTGTTGGCCACCGTAGCTCTCCAACATGCTTGGCACACGGGAGAAGTTGTAACCTACAACCTCACCGTTAGAAAACGCCAGATCCTACACACTGCTCCTTTAAATTCATTCCGAGTGGCTTTAAAAAACGTCTTAAAATGTCATAAATATAACTTGCCTTAAGCTGTATCGAATCAGGTTAAAGGACTTCTCATCGTGAAGGTCAAACTGCAGCATTATAAGCATCATATCAGCGGTGGAAACAACTCTGCAGTGACTATTGTGACTGTTTGCTTGTGGGACAGAGGTAACAGTGAGACAGATGAGTGTGTGTTACCTGTCGCCCAGAGGAGGAGCCGGGGGAGGAGGAGGAGGAGGAAGAGGAGGAGGACGGGTGGAGGAGAGCTGGGGATATTTTGGGACGCTCCTTTCATGCCATTAGTACTGTCATTCTGATGGTTAGGCATTCATTAGGCTCGTCCAGCCGCTGCCCTGAACCCTTCCACAGTGGCAGTTAATATGTAATGTGATTTCCACTGTGTGAATATGATTATGCTGTGTGACTGACAGCGGAGGGCAGGATGCAAGGGCAGGTGCAGACAAACAGGGAGGAGGGTCATGCATAATGAGGAGACGGACTGGCCAAAGAGAACATCAATGCTGACAGCAAAGAGATCTGAGCCGTCCAGACGAAAACACAGGAATGAGACGAGGAGCCGCCGACTGCATCAGAGAGAATCTGTATCGCAGAGAGGAAGATGAAACTTCCAGCAGGATGTCCTGTCTGGTTGGGAGTGCTGCTGACAAGGAGGAGGAGCGCTCGGAGGTGACTGCTGCTTTGTCTCAGCTGCACACCAGTTTAATGGACTCCAGACTGGAACACAGAGAAAACGTGGACTACTACGCATCTCACTGCTGCATGACAAGTGGTTTCCAGCACAATTGATCGACTCATTATTACCAATTGGGTCTATTTAGAATGTGTTTGATTATTAATTTGTGGGTATAATGCAAGGTTTCAACTGGTTTCACATGTGACTAGGGTCATAATACACATTCTGCCTACACTGAAATATGTCTAGTTGCAGATTTAGACCAATTGCACGAGCAAACTCAAGAGAACGTAAGAGAAGCTCTGCAATTCTCAATGTTTCCCAAATAACATTGTAACCGACGTACTCAGTGTTCGATGTCTTTGGACACCAATTTAAAAAAAGGCCATAGAAACATTTCGAATGCATCGAACATCTTGGGAGATTTGGTTTGGCTAGAACACACCAAGGAATAGCCCCTGTATTGTTCTGATTTCTTCTTCTATTAATTTCCTGCAGACCAGGCATGGAAAGTGTATTGCTGTCTCCCCGGATAAAAACAACAAATAAAATCTTTGCTAACAGAAATGATTTTGTTGATATGTTTATCCAGCCTGTTCTCATTCCCAGGGGGTAAAATACTGACGCTTTGTTACAGCCGAAAATGTTCAATACGGACGCACAAGGCAACCTTTAACACCGCTGTGAAACACTACAATGTAAACCCATGAACGTCAATATTAAACACTCAGATAACGTGCTGTGTTGACGCAGTTTAAAGAGCAAAAGAGACACACACACATTTTCACTGTATAAACAGTCATTTTAAGCTCTTTGTTACCAAAACCTAAGCAAGTATTTTTGTTTAATTTCAGCCCAGTTGCACAGCAGTTTGTGAAATAGTCACAAAATTGAATGTATTGATTCATGTACATATACAAGAATGTCACTTTTTTTTTTTCCTGATGGTCAGCACGAAATCAAATCGGATGTAATCCATGTAATTGTGAACCGGGAAGTATAAAGAGCGGCAAATGTCGCTGTTCATGTCCCGTGTGTCAAAAGTTGAGTCAAAGTTGATTTATTTATCACATAATTTCAGCACTTAAGTTACACCACTTCCAGAGTTATTTTAACCCAAAACAGGATTTTTATCTAAACCTAACTAAGTAGTTTTATTTTGAAAAGACTGGAGCGGAAATTGACACGTGTGCCACGTGTTGCTGGACATTCATAGGTAAATACACGAAAAATATGTTGTTAAAAGTCGTGCTGAGCGTCACGAAAAAAAAAGGAAATTCGTGTCTATGTACACAAATCAAATAGATTCTATTTCACAAACTGCCGTGAGACTGTGTTATCAATTCACAACATTAATCATGTGTTTACTGCGTCCGAAAAGTGACGCCGAGGGGTCTGACAAAGCGTCAGTATGTGACGAGTTGGGATGAGAATGTGTTGGTCTATTTGCATCTAGAGCGGAGAAGTGAGATCCCATCACAAGTGGTCACTGGAGACGCATTCTAATGCCAGGTCGGAACTGACGTACTTGGAGATGTACACTGTGTGCATACTGTGTGTGTTTGGGGATTTTTCAGCATAATCCTCGTTGCTGCTTGGAGACATTGGAGAGCTCCATCAAAGAACAGAGCCCTTTCTGTCATTTGAAATAAATGGTCGCTTCCTTGACGAACCGAACTGTAAGTTTGCACAAAATATTATTGTCTGTTGTCCCTAGTTCAACTGAGGTGGTTGGGTTGAAAAATCCACAGGTGAAGCAAAATACAGCAGACGGCATTAATCCTTTGTTGGTAGATTAGTGGTGAACCCGTCACCTCGCCGTTCTGCCATTTTCTAAATTACTCTAATCATCCACACCACACTTTTTGCTTGTTAATTCTTTGATTTGTCATAATAACGTAGCCCAATCCACTCATCCAATTTTGCCGAAATGTTGTGAAACGATGCGTCTCCCCATGGCAACCTAATACCTCAATAATCAAACTGATTGTCGTGATGGATGCAGCGCGGCTCCATCTGAAATCAAGGTGCAGCGCTCGTCAGATTGACCCCAGAGGGGTTGTTGCATTATTCAGGAGGTGCGATATATTTCACTGTTGCCTTGTTTCGTAGCAGCTGAAGTCGTGGATTTATATCGTATCATCCACTGCGGTCCGCGCAGCAGAGCATTAAAGAAAAGTTAGAGAATTGAATGTTCCCACATAAATCATACGGTGTTATGAGTGGAAACAGCTCGGGCAAAGTTGAGCAACTGTGGTGAACACTGAGGAAAATAAATCATTTATCACCTCTAACTGCACCACTGAAGCATGCAGCGGTGAAATAGAGGAGGTGGGCCTGGGAGTGCTTTGTCACCGAGTGCAAAAACAACTCCAGTCTGCCCGCGCTGGACTGATACTTAAAGGCTATGAGTCGCACCGTGAGTTGCAATTCAAATGAAGGTTATGAGTCAGGCGCGGTGGGGATGAAGGAACGTGTTAGAGCTGTCGCTGTGATAAAGAACTGCTTGATTGTCCTGCTAAAACTGATATTTTTTTTAGTTTTTGGTCTATTATTTGACTCCACCAGCAACTTGTAAAGGATATCATCCCAGTTAACACCTTGGTACAATTGTCAGCGCTCCTAAGTGAAACCAATTTGCCATTGTGAGCGGCGTCGCAGTGGAATTGGTTTCAATTAAGGCTGCTGAAGGTGTCAAAAGGCGTTTCTCGGAGGTCATGAAGCTTAATTCCCACTGTGGCTGATGACATAAAATGAGCTTCTTTTCTAATCTGTTCATTTTAGAACATATTCAGCAGCCTAGTGCATCGTGTTTACCCTGTCTAACATTTCACATGATTTCCATACATTTCCTGCTCTCTCTAACCTCCCTTTGTTCCCTCCTGAGGGAGAAAAAAAAACAGTGACAAGTCAGCAGCTTCGTCGCCGTACTCATTTCCCTCGGATATATCGGAGGGATCAGAAGGTGCTGCAGATTTATGGCTCCCTAGACTTGCGGTGACCAATCTGATTCAGCAGATAATTGCTGAGTATGAGGTGTTATCAAGTGGACAACCAAGGTGCCTTGATTTATTACCTAGATTCTCAGGTTAACTTCATCAGGCGAGCTGTCAGAGGAAGAGGGAACAAGAAGAGGAGGACAAGAAGGGACTGTAGTGGAGTTCTGCTATAACTGTGCAGAGTAACCGCTGCCAGGGGACGTCGTTCAACTCTCAGTGGTTGTAAAGCAATTAATTATATGGAAACATGCCAGACTGCATGAAAAAAAAAAAATTCAACTGACAGCATAACGATAAATGACGCTCAAAGTCTGAAGGAAAAAAAAAAACACCAAAGTGATCAGTTCAAGCAACACGACACCCACATCACACCGTCTGATTGGTGATTGGCTTTAGAAGTAAATAGCACAATCAGCAGAGGTGAAAGGAAACGGTTTAATCAATTATCCTTCATTTTATGATCTGGTTACACAGCATGGTCCTTGTACAGTCATCTTAAATAAAAAAAAGTATTTATTCTGGGATTAATTACATCCTAAGAATAAAATGTTCATGGGTAACTCAGCAACACAAACAGATCTCGAACCTTTTGAGATTAAGTTCACTGAGTTATTAACATAATACAAGGATGTATGAATTCAGGGCAGCCCTGCGACGGACTGGCGACCTGTCCAGGGTGTACCCCGCCTTCGCCCAATGTCGGCTGGGATCGGCTCCAGCCCCCCCGCAACCCCTAACGGGATAAGCGGTTGCAGATGAGAGAGAGAGAGATGAATTCAGGGCCTTGATGATGTGCTCCGATATATACTACTGCATTAATTCCATGAGCGCTACACATCTATACATATTTAGTCATTTGTGTAAACATATAGCCCTAATGCATCTCAGCAAGCTATACCTAAGTATATTTATTAGGGCTATCAATCGATTAATACATTTAATCGCAAGATCGTCCATAGTAAATTGTGATTAATCACAAAATAATAATTTCTTATCTGTTCAAAATGTACCTTAAAGGGAGGTTTGTCAAGTATTTAATACTCGTATCAACATGGGAGTGGGATAATATGCTGCTTTATGCAAATGTATTGTATATATTTATTATTGGAAATCATTTATCAACACAAAACCATGACAAATATTGTCCAGAAACCCTCACAGGTACTGCATTTAGCATAGAAAATATGCTCAAATCATAACATGGCAAACTGCAGCCCAACAGGCAACAACATCTGTCAGTGTGTCAGTGTGCTGACTTGACTTAAACTGCATGTGGTTATCATAAAGTGGGCATGTCTGTAAAGGGGAGACTCGTGGGTACCCATAGAACACATTTTCATTCACATATCTTGAGGTCAGAGGTCAAGGGACCCCTTTGAAAATGGCCATGACAGTTTTTCCTCACCAAAATTTAGCGTAGCCTGACATGGTTGGTACGATACCAGTATCTTCACTCTAGCTTTACCTTTACAATTCCCAGTTAACTCTCTAACTGTTTTGCATTCTCATGATTCTCACAGCTACATTTTTCATGTCTATTGTTCCCTATTCACACATTTACTTCCTGCATTGCACATCATTTTTGTTCCATCTTTTCTTTTATAACGTTCCTAATGTATTTCCTTGTGATACTCGCACTACACTGTAAACACTTCATGTTATCGTATCTGTCATCAGAGCAGGGATGATATTGTGTTTGGAAATAGGGTCACAATTATTGTCATAAAACAAAAGATAAGGCAGTCGAACCTGGTAATCCGTACTTCCTTATGTTTGTATGTTCATGGAAAAGGCTGCGTTCACTGCACACTCTACTGTGTACACTTATGCAGGGTGTGTAGACTACAGGGGAGGTTGGTTCCTCTTAATAATTCATGAGCTCCCCTGAAAACATGATTTGTTAAATTTTTGGGGATCTACAAAATACTGAAAATATGCTATTTTTGCTCCACATTCCTACTTTTCTATATCTTCATCATCATTGATGATTCATATAATTAGGCCATTATTGATGTATGATTCATGCATGAGGGTGATTCATCACTAATTCACTTTAGTAAGTGTAGGAGCGATATACCAACTTTCTTTTAACTCAAAGAACTCACTTCTTCAGTGCTCGTGCTCATACATTTGGGTATCTGGAGTGCCGACCAACCCAAAAACTGTGAAACAGGACAACCCAGTCAGTTTTTTGTGGGCTGGCTAGAAATCAGAAAACATTCAACAAGCCATTCAGATTTGACTCCCCTTCCTATGTCACATATAGTTTCATTAGGATATATCACCCACAGCTTGAGAACAACCTTTGCAAAAGTGCACCATATTTTTCTCGCGAGCCAATCAGAGCAGACTTTTTCAGGAGGGGGTCTTAAAGAGACAGGCGCTAAAACAGAGCGTTTCAGACAGAGGGTGAATACAGGTATATTCATACAGACAGGATGAGAAAAATAAAGTGTTTTTTCAACATTAAAGCATGAAAACATGTTCTAGTAAAAACCCCAAATACGTCAAAGTATATATATAAGTATACATATAAGTATGAATCTGGAAATGAGGATGATATGTCCCCTTTAAACCCCTGTAAAAGTGAGCTCCCCGAAGCCAATTGCGAACTGCAATGATGTATGTGATGAACAAATCTCTTGAATATTCCAACCATAAAACACTGAGAGCTCATCCTTCTGCCAAAGCTGCACAATCTTTGAAATGTATTGTTTTGATAATAGAAAATATTTGCATATTATCATCTAAATACACTATTTACTCCTGTCTGAGAATATTAGAGCTTTCTTTAAATGTTGTTGCTTTAGTAGCACTTAATGCCATAAATCAAAAATTGATTTTGATATTTAAGTGTCATTTAAGTTCAGTAACACAATTTGTTAAAAAATGTTAGCTGTTATTATATAAATTATATTGAATAGATTTTATAAAGAATAGTTTTGCAACCAGTTGTAGGACAAATAGTCACATTTAGTTAAGATTTAAAATGTTTATCTGCCCCAAAGACTTCAGTTCCTCTGTGGCCTTAAGTATAAGTATTTTTTTCAATGTATCCTCATACAAAGGTTCATTTGATATCTTACGAAAAAGTTATTCCTCCATTTTTGTTTGTTTTCCTACAAATGTCCAGCAACACGTGTCAATTTCTGAACTTCCGTCTTCACAGGAAACAACTTCCTTAGGTTTAGGCAATAAAACTTCTTAGTTAGCTTTAGGAAAAGATCGACTTGGTTAGGATTAGGCAACAAAACTAGTTAGGTTTAGGAAAAGATCGTGGTTTGGCTTAGAATAATTCGGGAGGTGGTGTTACTTAAGTACGTAACTTGCGTGACAAATAAATCAACGTTGGCTTCTCACAGGACACGAACAGCCGTCTCCAACCACCCCAACCTCCTCCCTACACGGTGTTTACCACTCTTTATATTTCCTGGTTCATGATTACGTGAATTACACACAAATTGATGTTGTGGGACATATACGAATTACGTAGCTACAAACAGTGTATGAGACCAGACAGGTTTTTTACTTTCAAACTGACAGACAGACAAAACTGAATACATAAACAAACTCTTCAGTGTTGATTAATTTAATTCAGGATGTGTATTTGTAGGTTTGACAGAGTATAAAACCTAGGCAATAGGATGTATTTGTAGACTCTGTGTGGGGGTTCATTGTGTGCATTTGCCTCTGTGTATTTCTGCAGGAAGAATGAAGGCTAGGAAGGCTAAAGGGAACTGATGTTGTGTGGGCGGTAAATGACATCAACGGTCTTTTCAAGGACATCCCAAGGTAACCAGGGAGCTCACACTCCTCTGTACATCACGGCTCCGTTCGCCATAGGCCACGACGGAGGAGTGCTCTCCCACCATTATCCCTCTCCCTCCACTGTGACGACAGGCTCTTTAAAATGCCACCCACAAGGGCCAAAAGATGATGGCTGGGATGTGATTGGCTCTGCCGGGCTGCCTGGTTGCTATGGAAGAACTGGGTTTTCAAAAAGCAGATTTTCATACGTCTCGAGAGGATGTAGTGACGCCTATATGGCAGCACTGGTAGGTGATTTGTCACATGTGTCTTAAATTAGAGGCAGATCAGATGAAAGTTTAATGAATTTTAATGATCGCTGTGAGGAAAATGGGTCACTTCAGCTACAAGTAGTCATAAAATACAGCAAAGAAAAATAGGATATTAATAAGCAAACAGAGCTCATGTTCTATTAACTTACAATGCTGACAATGGAAATGTTAAAATCTATATGGAGGGGTGATGGTTGGAGCATGTGCAGAGTAACATCAACACTTGCCCAGACAAAAATAAAAAAATAATAAATAAATAAAATGATTAAAAAATACGTAGTACACCATACATAAAGAAAGAATGTACGTTCATTTTATTATTACTTTTAAAGTTAATATATTATATTGAATAAGAATATCTAAAAATGATTGCAGTGATAAATGAAAACAATGACATCCTTTATGAAGTTTTGGCGAAAGTTGGGTTTTCTTTACAGCCTCATACTGAGTCAATAAAACCCAAACTATCTCCATGGTATCTGTCTGCACAAGAAGTAACTGCAAAAGGATTTTTTGGATTTTGTTGAAGTAAAAAGGCTGCAGTTTAATAATTATATTCCGCCATTTACCAACAGCTGGTAATTTATTTATTACATTTCCAGGAAAAGAATCGACATGCTTTAATTCCATGTCTGCTGATAAATAGATAATAATTAGCAAATAACTTATGAAGAGCAGCGCACAGCCGCTCCTCAAGCCTAAGGGCCCTATTTTAACCATTATATGCTATTTCAGCATATGATTGTTAAATAATGTTTAGAATAAAGTAATTTTGAGGTAAATATTGGGGTAATTTGGCAGTTATTCCAAATAAATTCCAGATAGGTTACTTGATAATTATCACCTAATTACCATGAAATTTGTGGACCTGTAAAGTAAAGTGTTATCGACATGTTTCTTCAGCCCTGAATATGGGTCTGCAGTCTTTCTCTCAAGCTGCATGAAGCCACAACAACCTCCACAGAGAAGGTGAAGCTTGTAGCCTGAGAGACAAAAAAAAAAAATCCACAAATGAGTTGCTGTACTGTTTGTAAAGCATATTTGCTTTGAGGTAATAACTGAAGGTGAAGGGGACATGGCTAACAACTGGCTGATTTTCCATCGTATCCAACAATATGTGTAGTTGAAATCTTGATTTCACAAAAACAAAAATCATCACATTTCCATTATTGGGTTGTCAGTAGGTGAAAAGTGCCCAAAACAAAAGGTACATTTCATTCAGTGTTAATCACGTAACACATCGTGTGTCTCTTTGAGCTCGAACAAACATGGTGAATGCATTTACTTCCCCATTTGCAAAGCCGATTTTACATCAATGTTTACTAGCTGGCAGTCCTCTTCTTCACTGCAGGTTTTGTGTCTTTTAAAAGCACTGATAATGTGAATGAATCCCTATTCATCACAATATTTACTCTGTATGAATAGTACTTTTGTTCGCTGTCTGTTCTGCATGTATTTACACTCTCATGTGTTCAAAGATGCACCTCTCTCTCTCTCTCTCTCTCTCTCTTTATGTTATTTACGAGCTCTCTCTACCATCCTTCTATCTGGTGTGTGTCTCAGGGGAACCATCTTTAAATAAGTAATGTTTACTAGTACTTGGAGGTAAACAGAAAGCCTGCCTCCGGTTCAATAACTCCGCTAGAAGTACATTCCCATACAAATGTTGTTTCAGAACAAAAGAAGAAGAAGAAGAACAATAGTGCAACATGCTGGAAACAGGTCCATTACTTTCAATAATTCAGCCTGTGGTGGAGTGCTTGCTGAGGAATATATAAAGAGAATCACATCAAGTGCTCGTGTACACAACAGTTTGGTGTTTGGTGCACAGACACCTGTTTAGTTATTAGACATATGATCTGTAGGTAGGCTCATAGAGATGACAGACTGGCATTGCTATCGCGAGGAGAAACCTCCTCAGATGGAGGTCAGTCTTTGCAAGACTGTCAGTCTTTGCAAGAGCTGTAAGAAGAAAAATGTACAAGAGCAAACAATGAATTTAAGTGAGAGTAATTCCAATTTAGAAACAATATAAAGCGTGATTTATGCATGTCGCATCCGTGAGGGTTGCGAGTGTCCATATGGCCAAAGTGACGTCACACGATCAGACACGGCCCTTCACGAGGGCAGCGGGTATTTGCCCATCCGTGCACATCCAAATGAGTCTAACTACGCAGACGCGGACGGAGAAAATAGAGAACTTTGAGGAGCTTTGAAAATGTCTGTTTGCCGCGAGGAGAAACCTGCGCAGAGTATAAAATATCCAAAAGTTTCTTCGCCGCGATTCAACGTCAGCTCACGTCCATGCGACCGTCATTGCATAAATGTAATAGCTGAAGTTTAAGATGACCAATAACTCCTTTGTTATACTGTGGACGCCACGGACGCGTAGTTTGTACCGTCTGCTTGAAGGACGCATTCCACGCATGCGCAGTAGATCACTACGCTACCACTTGTAGCGTGGTGGCCGCGTGATCTACTGCCACAATAAATTGGTGGTACTGGACGTCTGCACAGAGCCTACGCATACACCCTCTGATGACGAAATTGATGTCAACACAACCTGTCTGTAACGTTAACTATACCGTAATCTCCATAAACAGATACATATGCAGAATCTGTCGGCATCGGAACAAGATGTTGGTATCAGAAATGTTCTGGTTTCCGTTTACTGAGTGGTATTGACCAGTCACGTCCATGTGGAGAGCAAAAGGGGTGGAACCCAACGGCTATTGTCTGATGATGATTTAGCTTTTTATTGCTTTAAAATTAGCTTGTAAACTGGCTACTTGTGAAACGATCCGGACTATTAGCCCCTTAAACCCCAGAGGCTGTGTAGTAGCGTAGTTCTCACGGGTTCTATACTCGTGTCTCATGTGCAGATACTGCAGGAACATTTGTAAGAACTTGGACAGAACAAACATTGTCCAATATTGATGTTGTTGTTCTTCAATATGGTTGGTGTTGTACGTGGAGGATGGATCTGCAGAGCAAAAGCAGTCCTGAAAGGAAAATGTTGAAATCCAGCTGAACAATTGCTGCACCACTGATACAGTCGGCCTTCTGAGACCTGAAAGCTTTACCTCTAAATCCCCAAAAGACTCAAACACAGCTCTGCTTGGTAACCATTTTACCGTGGAGGGTAGGAACAGAGCTGTTCAGGCATGTTTACACCGACTTTGACCTTGTTGCCAACATCATATACGCTATCAGAAACAGACTGCTTAGTATCAAAAGTATCTTCACCACCTGGAGACCATTTATCTTGAGGGACTCTCGCTCTGTCGCCGCACTACACTCCTCCACCTTGTAAAATCCATTATACTTGTTGATTATCTACTAATTAGAGAGTAAATGTTGCCTAAGATGCGGAGGCGGTAAATATGGACAGTGGCGCCATGCATGTGGAATTGATTTGCTGCTCTCAATTTCCAAAGGATAACAGTGAAGATGAATTATTCAGAAAGTCCACACCTCTCAATGGATGGCTGACCTTTAAGAAGGACTTTAGCTGCGCTTGTTAGTACCTGACTGATAAACTCAGGCCTCCACAAATCACAGGGTGAAATGTGAAATGTGAGAGATTATTTCTGAAAGCGAGATTGGCCCGTTCCCGTCTTCGTTCGGTCTCTTTGGCAGTTTGTGGAAAACTCAATTTGCCGTGAAAATCTGCATCGCCATGAGAGACATATCACATTAGATCCGACTGATTGTAAACTCATTACTCAGGATGCAAATTGAGGCACATGAAATGAATTTATCATTTCGGTTCCGCCTCGAGATTCAGACCAGCAGAATACTTTCACCGTCGTTGGTGTTTAAACCTTTGAACATTGATCCACGGGGAGAAACTCATCTATATTACGAACTCAACTTTCGAACTCAGCACTTAACTTGGACTCATTTCTGTGTTTTTACATTGACGAGGCTTGTTATTTTATCCCATTAAATCCCCAGCAATGTCGATATGGATTTTATTGTTCAATAGCTCATCCATTACTGCTCTTTCTAACACCATGCAGCATACAAAAAAGCTAAAGTGTGTCTCTCTAGATAGCCTGGATTGCAATATTTCAACCATATCAATCTGAAAGAGAATAAAACATTTGCCCTCTACACATGGTTCCCTTTCCAAGTACGATTCCCAGACTGCTGTATGTATAAACTTCAACAGCATCGTCTTCCTTTCATGCATTTTTTAAAAAGAGGAAAGGGATCCAAAGGCCGGTGATACTTTGATCGCTCGGTGGTTTGTTTGTTTGCTTTTTCTGAAGCGTGATTCTCTATTTTTCCCTCTTTTGCTTTGAATTGATAAACCATCTGCTCCCGTGACAGTTCAGAGCAGAGTGTCATCAACTGCAGCGCTCACATTCCCGCAGATGCTGCTGTCAGAGCGCCAGCCGGAGAGCCAGAGACGTGTCCTGCTGCACACTGGATGTGTGTTTGTGTGTGTGTGTGTGTGTGTGTGTGTGTGTGTGTGTGTGAGGGGTGTTTACCTGAACAGTTTCTGGCATCTTGCACAACCCCAACAAACTTGCACCCTTCTTAAAGCACCTTTTAACTTCTTTAAAGGTAATTTTGTTTACTGACTTAATTCTATATTTTTTGTTATTTTGTTACAGATTCCATAAAAAGACCAAATCCAACAATGAATGTATCCACTAACAAGTATTGTGTTTGTATCAAAGCCTGATATATCTTCTTTTTCCTTGCCATAGAGCTCCATTAAAAACATATATATCATTCAGCCTCACTGTTGCACCAACACGCCACATACTGAGGCTTTGTTAGACCCATCGTCGTCACTCTTTGGTCGCACTAAACACGTACTTAATGTTGTAAATTAATAACACTTGATTAGGATTAGGCAACAAAACCACTTGGTTAGGTTTAGGAAAAAAACAACATGGTTGGGCTTGTTTTTACAGTGAAAATGTGACTTGATGTTGTGAAGCAGCCCAGTCGCACAGCAGTTCATGAAATAATCACACAATTGAATGTATTAATTCTTGTACATAGACAAGAATTTCAAATTTTTCTCGTGATAGTCAGCATGAAATCAATTTGTGTGTAATCCAATTTTGAAAATATAGAGAGCAGCAAAGATTTGTGTTTGTGTCCCGTGTGAAACCAGAAGTCAAGTTGATTTGTTTGTCACGTAACTTCCGTACTTAAGTTACATCACTTCTGGAGTTATTTTAACCCAAACTGATCGATCTTTTCCTGAAGCTAACTAAGTGCTTTTATTTTGAAAAGACTGGTGCGGAAATGGACATTTGTAGGAAAAATACGTTGGTGAAAGTCGTGCTGAGCATCACGAAAAAAAAGGGAAATTTGTGTCTATGTACACGAATCAAATAGATTAAATTTCGTGTCTATTTCATGAACTGCTGTGAGACTGTGTTGGGTGAACAGGACACGAAAGAACAGCTGATAGTGAAGTGAAAGTGAAACTTAATACCTCGGACACAAACAGCGGTCTCCTTGATGAAAGCCTTGTGTTAATGGACTCATCCACCACTCCTCACGGCATACTTCCTCTGAGTGTTTAATATCGATGTGGATGGGTTTGCATTGTAGTTAATGGAGTGCCTGCATCTTCTACATATCGAAGGTCGCCGGCCGTGACAAAGCGTCAGTATTTGTAAAGGAATGTTTGTATTTATTCTTACTCACAAACATAGTTTCTGGGATTTCAAAAAGCTGCAACATCCATGAAAACAAGTCCAATGGCGCACAAAATACACTCAGACAATCGGACATGTCATCAGAACTGATAGAACAGATAAAATAACTTGTGTTTTAATTAAGTTACTTTTGTTGCGCTTTTGTTTCAGGATCAAACCCAATGAGAAAAAAGCAATTTTCTATCATATCGAGGGTCTAATCAAGCTTGTCAGGATTGTACATTGCCGGTTTGATGTTTATTTAATTTGACTGGAGTCAGAGTCTCCGTGCTGCCAGTTCATTACAGCTTTTGACATGAAGGGGAGACTTGCAATACGATATAAGCATATTTTAATACCTCATGTAGCTCTCTTTGGTTTGGAAAATGTATTTTTAGAGGAGAGAACAGGCTTTTCAAAGCCCCCTTGTGCACACTGCTCCCTACACACATACCTTTTAAAATGTTCTGTAAAGAATTATTGACATCCTGAGTGTTATATTTCTTCCTCAGTCATGGGAAAAGTGAAAATGCAAAGAAAAAAGAGGAATAACAGCCCCCAGCACTCCCTCTTGTAGTGTAAATGATTGTTTGAAATGCTGTTGAGCTGCGACATGTTTGTGTGAATTGACAAACCGATGTTTGGATGAAGGAGAGACACAGTTATATTGTTCCAGCAGGCTGCAGTATATAAAACAGTGTTGGAGTAAAGATGGCTGCTGGGTTAACTCAGATGTAAAACACAATAGCTTGCATGAGGAAATCTTCTTCCATTATTCAACTGCCTTCCTTTGAAATTTGGCTTATGTATGATTGAACAGGGCTTAATTTTAGATTGGATTTTCTGACAAGAGTACTTGCCATTTTAAGCCCTGACTTGTGTCAGACTAAAGGAATGTATGACACGGGGACAGCTGGTGAATGACATGGTTCATAAGCACTCTGCACGGTCACCTTAAGAGGAGCTGGCGGTGACTAATGCCGGAGGAAAAAAAAGGATCGATGCAACCCTCAGTGTGTGTAGATATTCATGTCAACACAGTGAAATACACTGATGGAGAGGGCCGTAATGCATAGAGCGAAATTAAAATGTTTGACGTCACATGAGTATTGATTAAAGCTGAAGTAGGTGAAGTGGAAACAAAAGTCCATGTTTACCATTTATTTTGTACAGTTATAATTGTATGTATATAAAAAATTAATCAGTTTCTATCAAGATTTTATCCAATCATTTTGACCTTTTGTCAATTCACTTAACCACGGCTGAATAAACAACTAAAGTCAATCTTTGCTGGACTCAATTTCTATTAAAAATGTATATTGTTTTGCCTCACAGACACACTCAGTGATTTCTGCTTCCCATTGAAAAGCAATACTGTTGATTGGTTCCTTTTAAAGGTTTTTAATGTATTACATGTTTAAAAAATACTAGGGCTGCCCCCCTCTCGGTCGATTAGTCAACTAATCGGTTGTTTTTTTCTTAGTCGGCTGAGATTTCTTTATTCATTTTTATGCTTTTTTTTTTCTCTGTACATCCTGGAAACAAGCCACTATGTTTTAATTGCACAACATTTTTGTATTTTAATATTTTTCCTGACCATTTAGTAGATGAAAATAGATGATGAATAGAATAAATGAGTTGAGTCACCCTGCTTTAGAAACCACTAACCATCTATACCATAACCATCTTTCTTTGTGTTTGTGTCAGATTTCATCTACCAGCATGAAATATTAACAATGAGAAGCTTTAAAAATACCAATATTAGTATTAGTCTTCTAATTAGGGCAGCAATAAAATAAAATAAATCATTATCAGATTATCTGCAGATTATTTTAACAATTATTTGATTTATCTTTTGGTCACTTAAACTCAGTCACAATTTCCTAAAACCCAAATAATAATAAGAAAAACTGAATTTATACTGGATCTCTCAAAACAAAATTACAACGTGCTTTACATGTTTGAAACAGGAAAGCACCGCAATGAAGTAAAATCAGACAATTACAACATTACAAGTTAAAATGGAAATAATATAAACTAGAAGGTAGGGCTTGAAGGGCACGAAGGTAGTTAATTAGTTGACGAATCGGTCATTTTGGTCTTTATTGACTAAGATTTCTTTAGTCGATTAGTCATTTTTTATGCTTTTTTCATGCTGAATGACTTATTTCCAAGTAACTTCTGAGTACATCTCTGGTAAAAGCAGGATTTAAAGTGGTGATTTTGTGTGCTTGCTTGTGTAGAAACTCAGTTTCACAGATCTGTCGATTAAATCAACTAATCACTTAGTCGACAAAGTACCTAAGTACCTAAAAAGTACAATGTTTCATCAGGTACCAAGGTATCGCACTGACTCAGCAGCAGGATCAGATCTCCAAGCAAAATACAATAAGCACTGTGCAAACAAATATTGTATACGTAGGACATTTATCACAAAAGCAACAAATACTAAATATTATCAAGGGACAAAGTCAAAGAATTCCAAAGATACAAAATCAATCAAAGTAATAAAGTCATACACAATATAATAGTGACAAAAGGCAGTCAAGTGGAAAAATAGGATTCAGATCTTAATATAAGATCAACATTTAATCTAGACTGGGGACAGTAAATTATACTATTATAGTTATTACACCCTTGAAGCTGATTGAAAACTCTACAATTGTTTCAGAAAAGTTCCCATCAACATCCCCAGCGAGTCATCAAAACAATCACCCTCATACAGTAGCATATACATATATCAAAAAGTTTTAAATTACAATGTCAAAACCACTAAGAGTGAGCCTCTGCAGTCGATTTGATGATGTGTGGATGAGAGTGAAGGTTCAGGATGACGAAGGTGTTTCTGTTAAAGCACTTCAGACAGATGAGGCTGGAGGTCTCGGCACTACTTTGTCTCCCAGGGACAGGTTAAAATGTACCAACTTACGAATAAATGCTTTATATTCTGATACTGACGTACTAATATCAGACTGGAAAAAGTTCATAGAGTTTAGAGAATTACATTTTTGTGTTTGCAATATAATGGCACATTGACTCGCCTCCCACCCCTCGGTCCAGCCTTGGACTGGGGCTCATTCACATGAACGGAGGAAGGAAATAACTCTGGGTTATTAGTATTAGTGCATTTTACAAGCTGATTTACCTGAGGAAAAAAAATGAAACTGTGAAATTGTGAAACTGCTTGTGAAACTGCTGCAGAGTGCAAAACCGTGGTACCGTGGCAGTCTTGGAAAGGGAGTGGAGTGAGTGGAGGGGTGCTCAGTTGGCTGCAATCTGCTACAACACCACTAGATGTCACCAAATCTTACACACTGTACCTTTAGTCAATCATTGGTAACATTAACGATCAATCAGGTAATTGTAATTAAAAAAACATAAAACTTTTTTGCTTATATCAAACATGCACAGCAAGATATTGCATATTCTCTGACAGCTTTGCATAGCCTTCGAAACACATAAAGATGATGAAGCCTAGACATATTAAAGACATTGAATATAATTAATTATCAGATTACATGTGGAGCACGGTCATAAAAATAATCTCGATTATCTTCATTGTCGATTATTTTCGTGATTAATCGATTAGATGTTTGGTGAAAAATGTGGATCAGTGTCCACAACTCAAAGATATTCAGTTTACTGTCATATAGAGGTATAAAGGAACCATAAATATTCACATTTAAGAAGCTGGAATCAGAAAATTTTGACTTTTTTTTTTCTTGAAAAATGACTCAAACAGATGAATCAATTATCAAATTATTGTGTAACTATAGGGAAATGATAGTATAATTTCTCAACTGTGTTTCGGCTTCGGGTGTCTTCAATGACGTCATTGGTCTAAAACCATACAAGCCTCGATACGCGCTTCACAGCAAACCTCCTGGATTACTCGCCATGCTCCAAAGCCTCGGCACAGCACGTAACACCACTACCAATTTCTCGTTGTTCTTGGTGCTGTTTGCTGTTTAGACCACCCCGTTAATATCCTCCAGGTGCATGCAGCAGAATAAACAGTTTTTGACCCCAAATAACCAACAAATATGGATTAAAGCAGAATATTTCTCTGCAGCACAAGGATAGACGGTTATAGATGATGAATGGATGGAACACCGTTGGAAACTGATGTAAAAAAAAAACAAACATTAATATCCAGTTTTCATGCGGTGTTGCAGCAGAAATAATTTGATTTCTGACAGTAAATTCAGGTTTTCAATGCTGGTGGAAAACTTGCATCATCATAATTGATTCAAAGCTAAAAATGTTGGCTGTGTGTGTAGAAAAAAATGAGAGGGATGAGGAAAAGGGAAGCAAGCTCTATTTGTGTAAACAAGGAAATGTTAAAGACAAGTATTTGGGACCAACAACTGAGAGCTTTTATTCCTCCGAGATTCCTCCATCTATTTCCTTGATGAAATGTCCCACAGACCTCTGTGATAAACGTCTGAGTAACATCATCATCATCACGAAGCAGACACTCTGTGTTCTCGCAGTGATTTCAGACCATTCACCCATTTCTGCTGCTTATCTCTGACTTCCTACATTTCTCTGCGTGTCACAGACTTGCCTTATTTATGATCTCCTGCCAAAGGAGAGAAAAAGAAAATGAGAAGCCACAGTTGAGATTTTCTCAAACCACAAAACAATGTGAATGCCTCAGAGTCTAACACACCTGCTCTCTTATGCAACGTTTTATGGTACGCTATATAGTACTGATTTTCTGAGACTTTACAGCACAAGTTTGATGCATTAATATCATATAAAAGACTGTCCTCTTTATCCAATTGTAATATAAAACATAACATAAAACCTAATAGTAAACACTGAGGTTTGTATAAATGTATCACAACAGTACATTAATCCACAGAAAGAAAAAAAGGGAGGTGATGGAGGGATTATAGTGCAGTAAGTAAAAAATACACCTGCAGGGTTAAACTGATGCTATTGGTTTCATGGTGTTTATTTATATTTTATTAAAATGAGATACGAGCCAGCCAGAAGATATTTTCATCAGATTCCAGTTTTAAAATCCCTGAACTGTAGAAAACCCTCACATGACAGTTCTTGTTTGACAGTGAGCCAATTAAAAAAAAAAACACGTTTCCCTGAAAAAGACTTAATTGCAAGAGAATGAAGCTAATTAAACATCCCAAATGTGAAATTTAGTCTCGGATGCGTGTGTGTGCTCCTCGCTATCTGCTGCTTTAATTCACCCACAGGATTTTATAAACACAGTAAATTTGGAAAGTCGTGGATGGAAGATGGAAGTCATATTTGGCTAAATAGTCTCATGCTGCTTACGATTTCTCTCCCTGGAACACACATTTCAGAGGCTGATTTTATCACAAGGATGAGGCTCAATTGGTAGATTCAGAATATCATTTTTACCTGCTGGCAAACATAGAAATACCTGGAACATTTAAGTAACAAATGTGGAGTCTTTCAATCTTAATCTGCAATCATCATCACCACATTCATTATGAAGAACTGCCTGCTGGTTTGGTATTTTCCAGTTTGCTAAATATGTGGAATCATCTGGAAGTCGTTTCAATGAGAACTCTGTGGTAGAAAGCAGATGATTAAAAGTCTTTGTTGCAGTCAGGAGATCTCAGGTGATGCTTTCAGACTTCATCTTTTTTTTCCCCAGAATGATTTCCACCTGGAAATTGGAAGATAATTCTTTTTGACCTCCCGTTAGCCTTCAGTCCAGAGTGATGATGGACATCAGCTATATTGGTCTGTCCCTCTGTCTCTCCACAACTAGTGGACAGGGGAGAGTTTTGAAGAGTTATTTTGTTATTTATTTATTTTTTTTATTGTGTAATAAAGTGATTGCAAAGCAGGTGAAGACACATGCAGGGACATATAAAAAAAACCCAGAAGATATTATACAGTGAAAGACAAATGTGTGTGTGTGTGTGTGTGAACATACACACACATATTTATAGGGGGAACCAAAGAAAAAAAATAAAAATAAATGAGTAATATATATATAATGAATAATAATAATAATAATAATAATAATAATAATATATTAATATTATTATTGTTATTAATAGTAATAATAATAATAATAATAATAATAATAATAATAATAATAATAATGACATTATGATAATACCAATAACAACAATTACACCAATATCTGACCTGTCATCTTGCTCCACAATCAGAGGATGTGGACGCCAAAAACATCCATATTTGTAGGTTAGATTGCTCTTAAAGGAATACTCCACTGAAATCCCACCCTTTGAATCCTCTGATATGTTTATATTTATATGTTAATAACCTCCTCCTTTGTGGAGGATGGCTGCTGTAGTCAGCAGTTCCAAAGGATTCCAAAGATGATCCAGAGACACAGAAAAAAAATCATGTTAAAATGTTCATAGAAACAAACAAACAAAAAAAAGCTCCTGCAACACAATCCACTTCTCTGTATTGATCCACAGGTTGAGTACGTTCCCAGCAATTGTTGTTGCACCAATACATCCCTAAATATGTTGCTTCCGGCAAAACTTTATATGAGAAGACAACAACCTGCAAAGAGGAAGCACTATGGAGAGACAATAAAACCTTGACTTCTAATATTGTTTCCACTTCTTGTTCTTCCATTTTCTCTGGGGGTGAATGCAGGTTTCCACGCCCTGACCTTGTTGGGTCATTCACTATTATCACACTTGATAAGAACTTATTTGATTGTTGTTGGTGGTTTAAACTAAGAAGCGACATCGGGACATCACAACAGACAGAGTAAATCACTGCGGGTAAATACACCCTCTGGAATCACAGCCCATATCTTTTTAATCCAACCTGGCAATTGACCAAATAGGGAAAACACGGCAGGAAGCGTTTTCATTTTAGATAGTCATCTTCTCTCTATTTGAAGTGACTAAAGATTGTCACCCTCATTCTGCAGCCGTCACCTGTCAAACACCTCCTCCACGCCCTCCACGCTGACATCGGCCCCCACTGAGAGCGAGAGATGGGAGATGATGTTGGGTGGAGGGAGGAGGGGTTACATGTGTGCACTTCCAAGAGGACGACACTTGCCGTCTGGGAGTTATTGTGTGTTTGTGTATTTCATTTTTTTTTTTTTTGGAGGGGTTTGTCGAGCGGTCCCGTCAAACCCTGTCCCCCCTGGAGGACGTTCGGGTGCTGGCATGTTGACAAGAGCAGCTGCCTCAGTCAACCCTGCACGCTGATAAGAAGCAGCACATCTAAAGACTGAATAATGGCCTGCTGTCCTCACGCCTGCAGATCACTCCCATGCTGCAGGACAGCAGGGGACAGGCAATCAGCGCTCAATCTCCGGGCATCAGGAACAAGAAGAAAAAAAATATCACAGAAAGGGGTTCATGCAGTCAGTGGAAGACGGTGAGGATGATGTGTTTACATTGACATCTGCGCAACTGGGATACACTTGAACACATACAGCAGTATACATACAGCTGTGGTGCTCCTTGGTTCTGAGATAGTTGCCATACATGAACTGCGCGTGTGTCTCCAGCGTTGCCAGATGGGAAACTATGGTACATAACCACGAGAACAAATAGGTGTAAATGTGTAATTTTACAAAACACGTGTTAAAACAACTTTTTGACTTTTACAAATCTACCCAAATGCAGCAGTTTAATTTATCTTGCACGACAGCTGGATTCTCGCGATATCACGAGATCATGTGAAAATCACGGGATGAGATATCACACGAAAATGTTATCTCGTCAGGCTTCGAGTACCGCGTTTGTGTCCGGCAAGCCAGATCACGAACCAAACAGTGTCCTGTGAGGAGCTCCTGGCAGCTACAGGCGTGGATTAGGTGTGTCTGAGACGGTTCGTTCATTCAATGGTGGCTCCTGAAGAGGTTAGCGTAGCTGCAATAGCATTGGTTTTATCCAGCCCTTTCTTATTCCCAGGGTGTCTAATACCGACGCTTTGTCACAGAACAGTCAGCGTTTGCGGTGGCGTTCCATTAACTACAATGGAAATCCATCTGTGGCAACAGTAAACACTCTGAGAAAGTGCTGTGGTGACACAGTCCAACAAAAACGAGGCTTTCATTCAGGAGGCCGCTATTCAAGTCCTGTGTGTTACGTTTCACTCTCATTTTACAATCATCTGTTCGTTCGTGTCCCATGTTCACAACATCAAGTCACATTTTCACTTCACAAACATAGCAATTTTAAGCCCAACCATGTTGTTTTTTCCTAAACCTAATTAAGTGGTTTTGTTCAATTCACAACATTAAGTACATATTTACTGCAACGGAAAAAAGTGACGCCGAGGGGTCTGACAAAGCGTCAGTATTTGAGTTGGGGATTCGAACATGTTGTTCTATCAGAACTGGAGAGTATTTCTTCTTTGAAAGAAGAGCAAAGAACGATACTGGAGGCTTTTCTCCCGACCGGCTTCGGCAAGAGTTTGATCGACAGATGGTTCATCCAATCACCTGTCAAGAATTTTTCGAAAGTGCCAGCCCTTTTTCCAAAGAGTTTCCAATGACGGCTTCTCAGATGGTTCCGTGGAAACAAACCATCTGACAGGTCAGGTTACAGTTTAGTTATCTCTCATGCAAATTCTCTTCAAATGAGCGTCGAGTGGAGGGTGACAGAACGACAGCCGTGCTCGCGAGTCACATTCCTCAACATCACAGCCTACACCAAGCCCCGTTATTATCGCTCATCTGGCAATGCTGTGCGTCTCTGACAAGTTCTCAGGAACCATGATAAAACGTTTCATTTTGTTGCACTTTCAGCGTTTTTAAATCCACCTAAGAGCACTTTTTCTTCTTTTGGCTAGAAGAGTAAACCCTTATCTCTGTCCTTCAAATGTCTTGTAAACAGGATTTGATGGACTAAAGCTCTCTGGTCCAGAAAGCAGAAGTGTGGCCAGCAGTGATGAGCATCGTTCCTCCTGGCGAGCTGAAGAGCTTCTCTCTGAAACTCACTCTCTGCACCAACACACTCACCTACTGTCTGTCTGAAAATAATCAGTGGATGACAGTTTTATAATTCTGCAGGGATGATGAGATTATGCTTCACAATCTAAGTTACAGCTTGTATGAATATTGCATTCCAATGTGTTTGTATCACATTGTGTCACATTAAGTTTCTTATTATCTCCTGCAGTGCTGCAGTTTTCTGCTGGCCATCATACCCAGTTCTGCTTTTGTGGAAGATAAAATATCTAGTATGGAACCATATGTGACATTATGAAGAGTTACAGTGATGTTATGTATCCAATTTTAAACCCTTAAATGATGTTATGTGTTCGTGTTTAACTGACCAAGTTAAGTCAGACTTTCCTCTTTCTTTTCAGTATTTAATACTCAACATGGGAGTGGGTAAATATGCTGCTTTATGCAAAAGTATATTTAGATATTTATTATTGGAAATCAATTAACAACACAAAACAATGACAAATATTGTCCAGAAACCCTCACAGGTACTGCATTTAGCATAGAAATATGCTCAAATCATAACATGGCAAACTGCAGCCCAACAGGCAACAACAGCTGTCAGTGTGTCAGTGTGCTGACTTGACTATGACTTGCCCCAAACTGCATGTGATTATCATAAAGTGGGTATGTATGTAAAGGGGACACTCGTGGGTACCCATAGAACCATTTTCATTCACATGTATTGAGGTCAGAGGTGAAGGGAACCTTGTGAAAATGGCCATGATAATTTTTCCTCGCCATAATTTAGCATAAGTTTGGAGCGTTATTTAACCTCCTTCACAACAAGCTACTATGACATGGTTGGTACCAATGGATTTTTTAGTTTTTTTCTAGTTTCATATGATGCCAGAACCTTCACTCTAGCTTTAAAACTTTGCGTTAACGCGTTATCTTTGACAGCCCTAATCAAAATTCATCCTCTGGGGATCATGAACGTCTGCACCAAACTGCTTGGCAAAAGGGCATTTCAGTTACTATTTAAATGCATTGACTAAAACTAAAAGAAGTAATTATTATTCAACAGTCCCCTTTATCTTATTTGGGTCAAGTAGGTGTCAAGGAAACAGCTGCTACAGGAAAACCAAGATATGTTTTATTTGAAACCCCTCTTAGTTAAAGTTATGACAGTCCTTTTGTTTCCGTGTTCGGTATATAGATAAAACCCAAAGCTCGTCACAATAAGAACCTGCGAAGGCTTCTCTCGGTTTGAGCCCCGGCACATTCAGAAATGGACTTTAACCCAGCCACTGGTGCTTCACAGACTATTATGGGCTTTTTTGTGTGCAAGAAAAGGTAATTAACTGAGCAGTAAAAGGCCCAGATAGTTTGGAGCAGCTGGGTGAACCTTTATTGGACCGACAGAAACAAGTGTATTGTTTGATGAACTCCTTCCTTGTAATCCTGGCTGGATACAAGTGAAACTTTTTCTGCATATTAATTGCAGGTATAGCATTAATATTTCACAGCATGTCCCCACTATCTGCAGGGCCAATGGATAGACACTCTGACCATTCAACACTTTGGTCAAACTGGCAAATTGCAAGGAGAATATTCACACTTAATGGAAGATGAAGTTTTTTTTTTAATTTGTTTTATCACCCAGTGTTTTTCCATCTAGCACCACCCGCAGGGCAAACGAGATAAACTCAATATGCATGATTTTTTTTTTTTTTTAATTGTCTGTTTGTGTGTGCTTCTGCCAATTAAAGCCATGGCTTTTGTTCTCTCTGTAATGTTTGTGAGCTGAAATGTGGAGATAAGGCCTGACGTTCATATAGGCCCTGTTGTTCAGAGTGCACAGAGGAAGGCTACTGTACATTAACCTACGCAGCATGTTTATCATCAAGGAGTGGCGTTGTAGTTCCCTCATATTTGGTGTAAGATTCTGAAAGCAAACAAAAGCTTTAAAGTTGGCAAAATAGTAGGACTTGATTCATAGTATGTTGTTTTCCATTCAACAGAGCATTTTGTATTATCCTACCATGAAGGCCATTTGCTGTGCTCATGCATGCAAAACAAAATTTTGTCACGGCAAATGCTTTTTTTTCTTTTTAAAGCAATATTTTTATCACAAATTGTGTTTGGATTTCCATGAGCCCACAGATGGATACAAGACACTTGGATAATGCTGTACAGGAATTTTCAGAATTTTTTTTCAGACGTTTTAAAACATTTTTTAAATTTTTTTTTGTTGGTTTAATATTTTGGACGATCCGCTCTCCTTAACTAACCTGACCCACCAGACGGATCGTTACACAGAACCATCTGAGAAGCCGTCATTGAAATCATTTGGAAACGGGCAGGCGCTTTAAAAAAAAACTACTTTGCAGGCTATTGGATCAATCAAACTCTTACTGAGTCAGTAGAGGAGCGAAAACATCTTTTCCATCAAGAAAAGCCTTCAGTGCCGTTCTTTACTCTTCTTTCAATGAAGAAATCCTCTCCAGTTCTGATATAACTGATGCTATAGCAGCTACGCTATCCTCTTTAGCAGCCGCCATTGTTGTTTAGAACGAAGAGTCGCCAGCTCTCCAAGTCACGTCACACACCTAAACCATGCCCGTAGCTGCCAGTAGCTCCTCACAGGATGCTAATTTTCGTGTGATATGTGATCCCGCGACTCTTGTGTGATCTTGAGAACATCACGTGAATCCAGCTACCGTGCAAGGTAACTCCTTAACGCCATTCGCCAAGCTTTTTCTGGGGCCATAGAGAGCCTAGGGAGGTGAGAAATATATGCAATTTATATTGTTTTGGGGTGATCTAGTCCTTTAAAAGGCACAATACATAATATAAACACAATGTAAAATGGAGTGGCACACAGACAAAAGGCATTTCAATTAAGGGAACTTGCGATCCCAGTACCATTTTGCATCTAAACAATACAATAATATACAACAGGTGTTTGCTTTGGCCCCTGACACACCATTAAGTTTCAGTTTTGGCCCTCCAATGGAAAAATTTGGGCACATCTGCTTTAGACCTTAATCCTCCGCTCAGCAGAAAGTAACGTTCCATTTCACATTGCACATTAGCAGCTGGGCGACTTTTACATCTTGCAGTCACAGTGGTGGGCGGTGCCGGCATGTCTTTTTGAGTTTTAATCCACGTGAATGGCATGATAAAAAAATAAATATTAATCACTGGCTTCAAATCTTCTAATCTCTCTTTATGTTAAATATGTCACTACATCAAAAACCTCTTTTACAGGCAATGAAAGACACTCTAGTGCTTTTATTAAAAGGAAAGGAGAAGAAAGGGGGTTGAATAATGATTGAAGCTGTAAAAGGCAATCCTCCGCTGTTATAGGTTGTTATGGAAACAGTTGTAATATTGTGGTGACAAAATGTTTGCTCATTACAGGAGGCCTTCTACACTCCAACACAAGGCAAACAAGCCCACCTTCACACTTTGCGGCGATGCATTTCCAATGAAGTGTCACTAAGTATCATTCAGGTGCAGAAAGACGCGATCAAACATTCGCTACGAAATTATTTGGCCTCTCTGATGATATATAGCCAGCTGCCACGGTGACTGTTTATTCCTTATGCATAATTCATTTGAAATGTATGACCCATAATGCATTCTCTATCCATTAATGAGACAATGCTCATTATTTTCCCTCTGCTTATCACGCAGCCTCACAACAAAACAAAATCAATCTGCGTCACCGGCTCCTGTTTAGGTCAGGAAAAAAGGGGCAAATATTGCTGAGCTGCGTGTCTTCCCTCAGTGTTTCACATTCAGAGGCTGCCTTCTGTTCGGAGCAGAAAAAGAAACCCAGTGATCAATCTGATTTGTAAACAAAGCCAGCCTGTTTGGTAAGTATACACCGATCTCCTCCAAAGGCTGGGACGAGGATTTAGATCAATAGCGGATACTGAAAGACGGTTGCAGCCAAGACAAATGTTGTTTCTTCTGGACGAGTCTCATGCACCATTAAATAATGGAGCATAAATAGCCGGGCTTATGTTTCATCTTCTGAAAACCAAAAAAAGAAGAATGTTCTTTTTGAAATTACGGCCCAGCCATCACATCAAAGTCCTGCTGATACTGGAGTGTGTTGCATCTGTATTTGGAGGGAAAACACAGCTCATTATGTGAGAGCGAGGGACAGACGAGACCATTTTATTGGGAGTTTTTTCAGCTGATTTATTTGGATTCAGTACGACTGAGACACACAGCAAATATGATATTGTGTTTACTGCATGTAACCACAGACTGCTAGCTGGTCCTGTTGCACATTGTGCCCCTGGCGATGCTAAATCTGTTCACAGCAGAACATACAGAATCAATACACAATTAGGTTATCCAGTTGTTTTCCCTCAGTTTGGTAATTACTACCTTTAATGCCTTGCAGGGCTCTGACATAGGAGTTTCTTTTTGTAATCATCTATATGTCTCTGCAGCCAAGAAATGAAACGCTATGACGCAGTTTTTCCGAAATTGATGGTTTGTTTTGAACCTTAACAAAAATCGGACTAGAAAATTGGAATCACATTCCCCCCGTGTCTTTGGGAGATAACTTTTTTAGGCAAAGGCTCACCTGCAGATTTAGTAATAATCTTCCCCAAATTCAACCTATGATGAAACATCAACGGTGAGCTGGGAGGAAATCTGTGTGCACTATGAGGTGCTATAACAAAACCAGGGAGTGTATCTTTGGCATTCTGTTTGTAATCTCGCAGCAGGAGGTTAGTATTAGCTGGGATGGTTTGTTAATCTTAATGACACGAGTCTCAACCTGCCAGTCGGGTGGAGAGGAGTGGGGGAAAACACTCTTTTAAGTGTAATTAATGACTAAAGTTAACTCAATAAATCAATGACGATAAGGTTGGGGATGTTGGTTGGTCAGTCTGTCCAGAGCAGCAACATCTTGTCAACTACAAGGAACATTGCTGTGAAATTTGGTTTGGAAATTCTTGGTCCCCAAAGGATGATTCCTACTGATTTTGGTGCTGCCCTGATGTGATGACCAATGCCACCATCAGGTCAAAGTGAAACTAGCCAACACTTTGGTCCATAATGAGATTTTGAATCTGATCAAAAAGGTAGGTTGTAGAGTATGTTATTCAGAATCCAAATACTTGGATTTGGATTTGAATACTTGGTATTTTCTGACATTTTAATCAATAAATCGAGAAAATAATTGCCAGATTAATGGATTATGAAAATAATAATTTGTTCCAGACCTAAAGGCTTTCGGATCTTTTAGTTTAGAGGCCATTCAGTTCAGCTTGAGCTAAATAAAATGCAGACACTGAGATGATTTTAGTCACACTGCTCTTATTTTGGGCACACTGACCCGACACTAAAACTCAAACTGTCGTGTAATCTCAGAGCGTACTTTCAGCAACATATGTGACCGTGTTCCCAGAGTCCTTCTCTTCATTTTAACCCCTGAGTGAACCCTCTCTGTCGGCTGTGACATCTGCCATGCCCCGGGCCTCAGTGGGTAGCAGGGGGGGGCTGTTTTTTTTGGAGTGATGGCTGATACGGTATGTTGATCATTCCCCCAACAGGATGTCCTCCGCAAAGTCAAGTCACACTTCAGTTGCCAATTTCCTTCCTCGTAAACAAGTATATGTGTGCGGCCGGCGCCGGCGAGGTGAGCACCGTGATGCAAATGTGGAGTGATAGGGAGGGCACGGGAATGTTAATTGAAAGTCAGACTGTGTTTCCCCGCTTTGATTTCAGACTAGAAGGAAACGTCTTATTTAACCCTACTGCCGTAACTCAGCCTAACCCCAGTGTTTATCAGGAAACACACTCATTCAGGTGACTGTCAGGTGGAAAAACCAACTTCCTCCCGCTGGCTCACTCCGACTGCAGGGACACCAACAACTTTATCAGCTCTAATGGGCACATGTTGGAGTGGTTGTAATGGAAAGGCAGGACACAGTCTTGTTGATTTTTAAAACCATCTCTCGTCTTGATTTCCAAGTGAGATCGAGATTCTAAATATGACAAATTATTGGGTCATTTAGACCCAAATAAGAAATTTAAGGTGGCTGCATTAGGCTTCAGAGAGGCTTCAGAGACTCAGAAAAACTCACAAAAAACAATCTGTCAGCTTCAACCTATTTCCGAGCTTTGACTACTTAAGTGGCACCTGTGACAGCCAGCTGGCAAACACACCTCTCCTCCATTATCTGGAGGATCCTCTAGACATGACTGACAGTCTCTATAACATTATACTGATATCATATGGAGAGATAAATCCATGACACAATGTATTTAAAAGTAATACAATAGGATAAAAATCGCAAAATGCAACGCTGACGACAGTGAAATATCACATGGTACTTTAAATATTTCAAAAATATTACTGGTTTCAACAGGGATGTAGTTTAAGTACCAGAGAGCACCTACAGTATGACGTATGTGTATACGCGTGCACGCCTATGGTTAAATTGTGGCTCGTTTCGAAGAGTATGCAACCTCTGTTAATGGTGGCAAGTTTACATAGACTACATTAGTCAACTATAACTGACCAGATGATCAAATGTTAGAAGGACTTGAATAGTTTCATCATATTGAGAATGTTATGCGGCAGTCAGCCAAAACATCTAGCGTAAGTAGCATTAGGCGATACCATGAATGTAACTAGTGTGGCATTAAGCAATATAGGTGTTTGAACACAAGCAGTTTGTGTTTTGAATAGGGCTCTCAATCGATAAAAATACTTAATCACGATTTATCGCATGACTGTCCATGGTTAATCGTGATAAATCACCCATTTTTTATCTGTTCAAAATGTACCTTAAAAGGGAGATTTGTCAAGTATTTAATACTCTTCTCAACATGGGAGTGGGATATATATGCTGCTTTATGCAAATGTATGTACATATTTATTACCGTCAATCAATTAACACAAAACAATGACAAATATTGTCCAGAAACTTTCACAGGTACTGCATTTAGCATAAAAAATATGCTCAAATCATAACATGGCAAACTTTGTCAGTGTGCTGACTTGACTATGACTTGATCCAAACTGCATGTGATTATCATAAAGTGGGCATATCTGTAAAGGGGAGACTTGTGGGTACCCAGAGAACCCATTTTCATTCACATATCTTGAGGTCAGAGGTCAAGGGATCCCTTTGAGCGTTATATAGCCTCCTTCGTGACAAGCTAGTATGACATGGTTGGTACCAATGGATTCCTTTCTCATATACCAGCATCTTCACTCTAGCTTTGAAACTGAGCCCGCTACAACCTAAAAAACGTAAGTTGCATATAATGCTTTAATGAAATTAGTTGCATTAAAACAAATTGTATTATTAACGAACACGTTATTATCGCGTTAACTTTGTCAGACCTGTTTGGAATGATTTCATTTACTTTGTGCAGAACAAATGAAGCAGAAAAAAAGAATGAAGCAATTTTGTTTTTCTTATTTTCAAACTTGTAGTCTTGAGCAAATGCTGATTCAAGTGACATTACTTGAGCACAATTATCAGATTATGTGTAGCTCCCTCTGGAGCAACAACCGGCAACTTTTGCCCACATATGCAGAAGTACTCCCCAACACCTGTGAACATACTTTGAAGTGTAAAATCGGTGGAGTTCCCCTTGAGAAAGCGTGTTATTTTGCTGTGAACAAAGTGAAGATTCTGTCTCTTCCCCAAAAATTGAACACAGACAATAGAAAAAAAAATCAAGAAACCATCAATCATTCCCGTCTGCCATCGTCCCTTCTTCCTGCAATCTGCAGCCTCAGCGGAGCCTCGAGCGGGGCCACTCTCTCCTCTTGGGGGTATTTCTTGGATTCGGCGTCTGATAGGCGGCGGGGCTGTAATGACTGTCCCCAGGTGTTTCATGTAGATCTGTCTCGTATAGTGCTCCTCTGACGGCGCACGACGTGCATGAGGCTCTTTGATTGAGGCCTCAAATTCAGCCGGGGATGATTATGTCTGAGGCTGAAAGGGACAGCTGCCAACCGGCGGAGCTTTCAGCCATAGAAAGTGCAAATGTGGAAAATGACGATAAAGCCACTCTCTTTTCTACGTGTACTTACTTATATTCACACACCAGACCTGCCCATTTCTACTGTAACATAGAACTGCTCTCATAGGTGACAGACAAAAGTTATTTCTTCACCTCATTTGATAAAATCATCACAATATATTAGTAGCTGGTGGAGCTGTTGATTAGTAGATCCGAGATTAATTTATCTCACCTTAAATAAATGCTTTTTAACCATGCTAGAAGTTGAACCAATATCCCAAAATCCAGAAATACTCATAGTGGTTTCAGTCAGTTTCAGCAAAAAAAAATGTCTGTGGTTTTTATAGTTTTTTTGTGATAAATTACACCTTTTCATCCAATCTACTTAAAGGTGTCATATGTAAAAAAATGTCATTAAAATGTCTAAAAATGACTAGACTGTTATGTATTTTGTTGAGTTGTATACTGACATTATTCCAAATGTTTCCAACAATTTTCAAACCTGAGAAATCAAGGTATAATTAAGGTAACGGTGCTTTTCATTTGTTTCGCCTGCCAATGGCTGTCATATCTTCTTTGAGCCTGCGTCAGGGTTGTGGTTGTCTGCCAGAAGCTGTCATAAATTGACTTTTTATCCAGTTTTATACACTTAAATACACTTTTTAGGTGGTTTTTAACTTATGGTTTTAACTTTTTAACCAGATGAAGGATTTTAGTCATTGGCTGTCTGGATCTGAAGTTGTCAGTGAAAAAAGCTGAGCAAACATGAAACTGCTTTATTCTGTGTTTTTACCGGGTTTAATCATCGGGCCTGTCTGTTTTGGAGAGGAGAAGACCTCTGAGGTAAAAACCTCCTGAACAATGAACACTGAAGGATTCCTAACCGGGAGAAGCGGACTGACATGAAGACAACAACTCCCATGATCCCACGCTGCTTCACCACATCACCATGCGTCTGTTGTTATGCCTCTGATTTAGGGACTCATAGCGGCATAAAATCTCATATTGTGCTTTTAAAGACATATCCGCTGTGCCTGAGCTTTAGACTCTAAAAGAACATTATTGACAGTGTCATCAATTTTGAACCAAATCCTCTCAATGTGACTGCTGCTGCTACGACCCATGTCTACAAACCAACCAATCAGAATGCAGCATGACATGACAGAGTGGAGTTACACAGTATAGAGCTTCCCTTGTGACAGTAAAAGTCCTATTAATGCTATGTAATTCACAATTGGAGCACTTCTGTGGCTTGAATTAGCATGGAACTCATGTATCTCAGTATATATATATATATACATATACATCAGTATATTGAGTTGAAGGTACAAGCCTGTGTACATAAAAACGTCAGTAGTGCATGCATCTTCACTAAAACCTTACTATTTAAAACAATTACGCAAAAAGAAGAAGAACATGGAGAACATGCAAACTTCACACAGAAGGGCACCCAAACCAGATTTGAATCTGCGACCCTCTTGCTGTGAGGCGACAGCAGTGAGCATACAACCGGGGAAATGAGACTTGGATTATACTGCACGAGTTTTGTGAGAGTTTGTAAACGGATGATTTGAGTTTTGCAAATGCAGAGCCCCCGTTTAATTCAGTTCATCAAGACATTTCTCTGTTTTTTGATTTCACCGTGGAGAGAAAAACTAAGTTTTCTTCAAGAATTCAGGGTAGCACAGGATGAGTGATTGATATACAAATGGTCATTCTGTATCCTTTTAAAATTTGGTTGTGCGCTAATAATGGCGCTAAAGATGATGGTTAGAAAAACTTGCATCTTAAATCAGCTTGAAAAAAATGTATCTCTTACATTTCTTACTCCACCTCGAAGTATATCTCTAAATATGGGAAAATAAAAGCAAAACTGTCTGCATTGCTAGATACCACTATGAGAGAAGTAGAAGAAAATTGTTTTCTTTGTTGTAATGTGGGTGAACCAGCCCTTTAAAATCCACTGCAGACAGAAACCCCCGCTGGGAATCTACAGTAGGAAGCCTGTAAAGCTGCTCTGGATTTTCTTTTCATTATTCTTCTAATGTGTTAAAAAATAATGTGCACTTCAACAATAAACCTCCAGCAGAAAAAGCGCAGTGCACACATTTTATATCCTCGAGGATGTGTGTGTATGTGTGTGTGCAACAGGTTAAATCACACATCACTGGTGGTGAGAAATTAGGTGAAGGACAAACTGTGGATTGTGATTCATTGCTTGCCCTCCCTTCATCCCTGCTTTGAGCCGGCAGAAGAAGTTAAACCAAAAAAAAAAAGCAGCTCCACTAGCTTTGAGGAGCTTGTTCTTGCAGCCCTGGTGTCCTACTTAGAATTCACTGTCAGTACCGCTGGCATAGGGGCTTCGTGTGCAGTCAGCTGCTGCCGATCCGGTGCCGCCGCGTCAAACACACACTGTGCTAGTCATTAGTGGAACAACGGCTGAGCCTGATGATTAAACCGAGTTAAGATTTTCAAAGGAATTTCTACAACCAAGAGAGCAGAGAAGCAGTTTTTTAGCTTTATGATTAGACAAGGAGCGGGCTGTGTTTGAGTCTGTACGCTTCCACAAGGTAATTAAACTGCTTCACTGATTAATGTCAAACACAGGCAAGCTGATTTGTGACTCTGTGATGTTTCTGTTTTAAATGCCACAAACTTGTTTATGTCTGACAGGCTGTGATGAGAGGAGGTGAAATGAGCTGGATATTGTGATGGCTCTCACAAATATACAGGTCGAGGCAGGTTAAAGAGGCCCTGTGTTAAACTGGGTTTTATCTGCATCATGCTGGCACTCACACTGGCACCTGGAAGAGGTTCCCAATGAGGTCACGTTCATTTAGTTGTTCATGTAATGGAAAGATAGTAGGATAGGATCTTTTACTCAAGTGAAATATAAATACTACAATGTGAAAATACTATGTTGCAGGTTAAACTGTGCATTTCAAATTTCACTTAAAGCTGCACTAATCAATATTTTGTATATTAATGATGGATTCAATGACGTGAAAGGAGTTGATCATATAGTGACAAACCGACGGAGACTAATCACCTAACTCTGAAGTTCCTCTCAGCTTCTTTCAGCTCATTGTTTTGTTTTTTTCGGCCCGTAGATTTACTGTTCTGGTTCACTCTCACTGCTCTCAATAGCGTTGTTTCCAGCCACAGTAGAGAACTGTTTTTAGTGTAAAAACCCGTAAAAAGCCACCGCACTCTAACTGCTCAGCAGCAAACAGCAGACAGACACACTTAGAGACTAGCTGGTGAACATAGTGGTACATTTAGCAGCTAAAGAGACAGATATTTCCCTCAGGAGGTGGTGGAGACCAAAAACAGAGTTAAAAGAGAGAGAACAGAGTTGTGCAAGGATGACGTATTTTTGTTGGCCAACCAGGAAGTTAGCATCACCCATGGTTCTCTCGACAAAAAGCCAATGGGATTGTTCCATTGGGTTTTGGATTATTGCAGAAAATAAGCTCTGTGGCAAACAAACATCTATGATACTTAACACGTTTTGTTCAGCAATAATCTCCATAAATGAACACCACTTTATGATTTCTGAAGTGTGAATGCAATTGTCAGAAGTAAAACGCTAACGTTAGGCTATAAACAAACTACACCACGGTCACATAAACGTGAGTATACACAACGAGGCTGTAAAGGTGGACGAGTTGGCGTGATGACGTTTAGTAATCTCATTTAGCCACTTGTTAACAACCGCCCTTTTTAAGACATCAAAGCTTCAAAATTCACAAGTGGAATATTTACTGACGTATTTTATATCGTAGAACTAAATGTTAAAATCTCTTCAGCTTGTGTTAACCACAGACCTTATTTCAGACATCATAAGCCCATTGAAAAAAAACCATTGAATGTCAGACAAGGGAACAGGAAGTGCTAGGACTCATTCCTGCAGCACTCCATATTAGACTTACTGTATATTCATCAGGTGGACACAAAGACACAAAGACTCTGAATGAATCATCATATTGCTCTGTAACTGCTGGATGTGAAAATAAGCAACTGTTTGCTAACAAGTTCACCACATTAACATTGTGTAATTATGCATTACATAATTGAATATTTTTTAGTAGTTTGTCACCAATCTGAGACGTCAATGTGATGCTAACTCTTCTTTTGTTGTGAAGTTGACTGTCAAACAATCATAGACTGTAAAAAAGAAGTGGACAAAGCCTCCGGGTCTAAAGCCAATGCTGAAGTGCCTTAAACTTTCATTCTTTCTAATAGCTAATAACTTATTTTAAGTTATTGGTAACCTTTTCGGTCACCTAAAAATGTCTTATTCAGTGTTCGGTTGAACTAACTCCACCCTCAGATGTTTCTTCTGGTTGCAAATGACCAAGATGGCGATGGCCAAAATGCCGAACACGAGGCTTCAAAACGGCAGTCCACAAACCAATGGATGACGTCACGGTGACTACGTCCACTTACATACAGTCTATACTAACAATGCAATGTATTTTATACGTTCATTATAGGACATCAAAGCAACTGGTAAGAATAGCTGTAACGGATGTAAAAGTTACAATATTTCACTCTGACTAGTAGTAGCGTAGAAGTATTGGGTAGCAAAAACTGAATCCCTCAACCAAAGTATAAATACCTGTATTTAAGTATTACTTATTTACCTAATTTGGTCATTCTGTTTCTCCATGTTGTGATGTCACCTGTGGTGGAAGAAGTGCTCAGATCTTAAGTGAAAGTAGCAATACTAAAATGTAAAAATACTCAGTTACATGTAACTGCATTTAAAATTGTACTCACGTAAAAGTACAAAAGTATCAAAATATAATTAAAGTACTAAACGTAAAAGTACTCATGCAGAATGGCCCATTTGAGAATAATATATATTATATTATTGGATTACAATTATTGATGAATTAATGTGTTCATCTCTTTAATGTGATTATTTTGTATT
>CAKAOH010039725.1:75368-112214 GCA_916701665.1 Sebastiscus tertius
GTAGTGGAGTAAAAAGTAAAATGTTTACCCTTGAGTTGTAGTGGAAGAGGTAAGTAGCATAAAATGAAAATACTAAAATCAAGTAAAAGTACCTAAAATTGTAATTAAGTACAGTACTTGAGTAAATGTACTTAGTTAAATTTCACCATTAAATGCTACTATATCAAGGGGTCTATGTTGTACTTGTAAAACCCTTTGAGGCAAATTTGTGATTTGGGGTTTATATAAATAAAATTGTCTTGACTTGGGCACTTTATTAAATTAAATGATCTACTTTCTACCGCTGTGTTTCAGTAGATGATTCAGAGGTTAATTAATCAGTGCAATAAAAGAATAAAAGAACAAGAGAGGAGTCATGGAGAGACTAAACTCCCAGTCACCTCTGCACCATCTCCCGAGTCAGACGTCTCCGACGCCATAATCACATGACATTTACAGCTGGGCTTCTTTCACCACACACGCACGCACGCACACACACACAAATAGACACGCACACACATAATTAATTACGGTAACATACTGTCCTGCAGAAAGGAGTGACTTTTAAGGTTGACTGTTTCGGTTACATTGCCATGCTGTGCCGTGGACTTTTCACATTCTCAGACCTTTCTGTTAGAGAGCCCCCTTCACGAAGTGTCAAAAGATTTCCCAGCCGAGGCGCATTAAAATGAACAAAGTGCTCACCAGCTCCCATTAGCTGAAGAATTTCTTTGAATCCGTGACCCTCTGGGAGGCCTGTCTGAAGAAGAAATAGCTCTCCTAATTAAGTGAAGGGATTGTACGCCGAGTCAAGAGTAGCGAGGCGAGTGGACATAAACTTTGACTAAAAAATAAAAAGGTTTTGCTGCGGAAGCACTTTCTTTTATGAAACCCAGGGGTAGAGCACAGAACAGGGAAGTCGTGTCGTGTAACGTCTTATCGTCCACTGGCCCCATCACCGAACGCCCGGCGCTGGAGTGTACATTTGACAGCCGCGCAGAGGACCATGGGGGAATGCTGAGGCGGCCACTGCGGTGCCTGCAGCTGATTAACTCCAATTGAGGACTCATTAACATTCCTGCCGGATCATCACATGCACAGTTGTTGATGAAAATCAGTACTGACAAGTCTATAATTATGGGACACTTCGGAATCGGTCTGGATGACCGGCTCCTTTCAGGATGAGGGCACGCAGAGAAAACCTCCAACTCTGAGAGGACACAAATGACATTTGCAGATTTGGGCCAGTTCTCATTGATTGCTTTGTCAACATGTAATCTCAGCGTGGCATCACGAGGGGAAGGTCGTCCAAGCAGGATGTCCCAGGGGAGAATGTGAATAATGCAGATAATGTAAATGACACGTAATGGTGGCTACGCAGGGAGGGAACCTCTCTCTCTCTCCTCCCTCGCCATGGTCCTGCTCCAGTGCCCTTGTCGCCATCGTCGTCTCTTTTCCCTCTGTGCTTCAACGTGTCCCACTTTCACAATGGGCAAGATTTACCACTTTGCAGACTAGGAGAGCACACTTTCACTGAGATGAAGGCTATTTATTTTCCCCCCTTCAGCGCATGGCAGATTGAGAGCTTGATATACAGGTTATCACTGGTGTATCTAGGTTCCCTCCGCTGAGGATCACACTCGCAGCCACATACTGTACTCTAGCCCAGTTCTATCTGGGGGTTGCACTGCCTGGTGCCTTCATTCTGGTGTCATTGGTGTGTGTGCGTGGGTCTGCAGATGTGCAGCTAGAAAAGAGAAACATGGCAGATAATAAAACATTGAGTCACAGTGATTAGAGGCAGCGTCAGGAGGAGCGCTCCGAGTGCCCGCCGTTCGTGTTAAGTGGGAAGGAGATATTGTTCATTTGGAGCTCCGTGATGAACAGATGTCCACACGCAGCTTCCCTGGCAGAGGCTGCTGGAGTCGACAGATGCCCTGGACCTCGTTCCACCTTGGACATCGTGATCAGCAGCACCTGTGTGAATCTCTCTGCTAATTGAACATCTACAGCCCACTAATGGCCTCCGCTGCTGCTGTTAACCACCTCCTCATGTCTCCTGATGTCGAAACTGGCACAAACCAGCAGACTGATCCAACTGTGAGACACCTTTCAGGAGAAGTTGCTGTTCATGTTTCAGCAATCTGATGGCAACACATTGTGCCATTTAACAATGTACAACAGCACTTTACAGCAAGGAGTCCCTTTCTGGGGTTAGGTGGATAATTATGAGGGGTCATAATGGAAGAAGGAAACAATATTTGTACTGCAAATATGTCTATTTTTTTCTCAAGTTTTTATTAATCTCTTGCGACAGTGAAAACACGTCATCTGTCATTGTCATTCAAAATGATATATGACCATTTTTTAATATCTAGTACCCCCATCCATCAGTAGGGCTACATGTTTGTCAGTGGCTTCCAAAACACATTTGACTTTTACAAAATTATTCACATGACTATTTTCTGATTTGCCACCTACATGGATTTGGTTCAGTTTAGACAACTGAAGCTTAAACTAAGCTAAAACTTAATTAAAGTTGAGGAAAGATCATGGTCAGGGTTAAGCCTCGGACATACGTTACAGGTCCTCAGAAAAGCTGTGGACTTGTACTGGTCACGCGGACGCCACACGGTTTCATTCATACAACAATTGAGAGGCTGCGTCGTTCTGATGTTTCACGCATCTGCATTTCCCGATCCACGAGTCATTCCAGGTGGTAGCGGTAATGCTCCATAACACTGTTTGCCAGGAATTCAATGCCATTGGCTGTCATTGTAAATTCATTTTTAAGATGAATTATATAAATGTGGGAAATGGTAGATCTTTTCGCCCTTCAAAAACAAGCATCCACTTTATCTTCTACCTCTTTTTCTTGGCAAACCGGCTAGAGGACTGAACTGGAGTGCGGAACCAAACTGGAGCATGTGCAGTCAGCTCACTTGCTATGCGTACAAATTTTGGGTTGCTCACGGACGTCCACATACAGTAGTGTCTGTGCAGACATTGGCAAATGGCAACAGTTATGTCACACAGACCAAAGCAGACCTTGGCCGACGTGGAAAGTATGAATAGGCCTTTAAAAAGAAAGCATCGTTGACTTTTGAAAGAAGACAACTCGTTGTCATTCCCAGGGTGTTAAATGCGGAGGCTTTGTCATGGCCGTGGCCGTTCGGTACTGCCGCACAAGGCACCCTTTAGTGCCGGTATGAAACGCGTCGTGGGTTTTCTATTAACTCTAATGTAAACCCATCCACAACAACAGTAAATGCTCCAATAAAGTGCACCGAGAGTGTGATGATGTAGTTTAAAGAGCAAAAAGAGACACACTGGGCGGGTTGAAGGGGAGGTGGATGGGTCCAACAAACACAAGGCTTTCATCCAGGAGACCGCTGTTCATGTCCCCTGCGTCACGATCACACGTTCACAATGTTCAGTGTTATTTTCACCGTACAAACATAGTAGTTTTAAGCCCAACCATGTAGTTCTTTCCTACTACTGTACAGTGGTTTTGTTGCCTAATCCTAAACTGACGCCAAAGGGTGTGACAAAGCGAGTTGAGATGAGGACGTGTTGTCTTTCCAGGCCTTCATAGCACGGAGGTTTTTATGTTCCAGATCCTATCAATGCTTACTGATAATGTCTTCCTGGATCCAAATTATTTATAGGTTTCTCTATTTAATAGGGCTGTGCCCTCTTAACGGATTAGTTTACTAATCGGTTGTTTTGGTCTTAGTCACCTAAGATTTCTTTAGTCGATTAGTCATTTTTTATGCTTTTTTTAATGTTGTTGACTTATTTCCAAGAAACTTCTGAGCACATCTCTGGTAAACACAAGATTTAAAGTGGTGCTTTTGTGTGATTATTTGTGGAGAAACGCCATTAAATCAACTAATCGTTAAGTCAACAAAATCTTATGAGGGTTTGTCAACTAAGAATGTCTTTAGTCGAGGACAGACCTACTGTTTACTTAATTATTTTGTAATTTTGCCATTGTTAGTTTGGACTACACTGTATGTGTACATATCGTCGTGTCTGTCTGTCCTGGATGATGGAGCCCTCCTCGGTTGCTCTTGTTGATATTCTCCCATTTTTTGTGGTGCTTTTCTTCATATAAATCAAGGGTCAAAGGACAGAGGGCATCTATGCTGAACAGATTGTAAATCCCTTATAGACATAAATTGAGATTTTTGGGGCCATACAAATAAAACAGATTTAGAGTAATTTAGAGTAACTGGATCTGGTCCGTGCCCGATCATTATGGCAGCCTTTTCGTTGTATAAATATAAATATGACGCATGTGTTTGACAGTGAACAGTATTGATAACACCTATACTTGTTGCTTGTGCTCTTCCACTCACACCCGCCATTAACAAGATGTTTTTCAACCATAGTATTAGTATATCCAGTGTGCAGAGTTTCCCTTACTTCAGAACGAGCGCGCTGCTCGTTATTTTTCTTCTGTAACACTACTTTAATAAGCAGTGGGTCGTTTGACATCCTGTTCATCTGCCTTATTAAACAATGGGGTGAATTTCAAACATGCTTTCTTCCATGTGACATTTTGGACATATGAAGTTCCCCGAACCTTCCCATTGTCATCATCCGTTTGACGAACGAAAAACGCTTCAATTAGTGACTTTCTATCACAGTGAGTGAGAAATATGGCAAGAACCCAAGCCTTGATGTGATATATGGTGTTTCAGTAGATGATTTGGTGGCATTTATGGAGGAACCAGCGCGGTTTAACAGAAGCGGTACCTTGGGGTGATCTTGTACTTTTGGCCGATCGGCTCAGAGGTGGCAGGGCAGAAATATGAATGTCGTCGTCGGTGGTTGTGCAGCATATCACATTAATAAACCACCTCAATGCATCATTCTCCGGCCCTCTGGCCTGGACCGCTGCCCAGAACAAAGAGATTGAAAGTCATTTGAATCAGGGGGTGCAGAGCAGAACTTACACGAAATGAAAGCCGCCGACTGCACCGCCGGTGAATACCAATCAGGCACAGAAGGCCATCAGAGCGATTGGTTAAGAGAGATGGGAGACACTGAGGCAACTTCTTCACGTTTAGAAAATACAACAAATTGTCAAAATACGTGCAAATACATTCTCCAAGTTCTTTTTACACACAATGTCATGCTACATAAATAGTTTAAAGTTTGAATCCTGCATCGCTTACATCCATGTTTAGTTGCTTGTTTTTCACTTCCTTTGCGGACACATTCTTGCATTTCTTGGCACGTTTTAACCACCTGTAGATGAGTGGAACAGTGTGAAACCATTGGCAGGAATGAGTATTGCGTCACCATTTGCATCTGTGTGTGCAAAATAGAGAAAATGGGGACCCACTTGTGAAATAATTAAAGCATTGGACAAAACCTCCACAGGGCACCTTTGAGTTCTTTTATGTTTCTCACTGCAGGTTCTCTTTGTCTTCACTTGCTTCACTTGTATGCTTTTAGACACATTCAATCAGTCCACACAGCATTTAAGTGTAAGTTTACTCCACAGGTTTTTGCACCAAAGTGCTTCACAAGGACAGACATAATATGTGCATACACATGCAAGCATAGAGACACATGAGCACAGATGTGGAAATAAGGCAAGATTCAAAGTTTAAAACACAATTTAAACCCAGGGAATAGGATAAAGACGGAAAAAAAATTGTTAAACACAATTAAAAACCAGAAAATAAAAGTGGATCTTAAGGTGCATGCCAAAAGCACCAACAGACTCAGTTATCAGTGTGTTTTCAGCTTATGAAAGTTAATTGTAACATATTTGGTCACCTAAAAAAATCGTATCCAGCGTTCAGTTGTGCTTAGCACCGTCTCGTGTCACACCTGGTGGCAACGGCCAAAATGCTGAACTTGAGGCTTCAAAATAGCAGTCCACAAACCAAGGCGACTACATCTTCTTATATAGAGTCAATGGTTTAAGATCATGATTGACCGGAAGCCACATGAGCATCAACCAAACTTTAAAAAATGTTTTTCTCTCATGCTCATCCTATTTAAATGTTCTGCGTTTTATGATGACCCAGATTAGGGCCACAAGCCAAAACACACTGCCCTCACAATAAAGTGTTATTCACACTACACGTGTTGCTCAAGTGTTGACCTCTTCAGGGTGTTATTTTTTTCATTCATTTTTGGCGTCTTTTTATATCTAAATCCCTCTCCTTTCTCTTCCTGTTAAAACACCAAAATATTTCTGATGGCTCATCTTGAACTCAGGGGCAGTTACATAAACGTATCCAATCAATCGTGATTTGGTTGGACTAGATAACCTCGGCCATCAAATTAAACAGCACTTGACCGTTAACTAGTGTGGGTAGCCAGCAGAGAAGTTTCATAGTGAGAGGAGTGCGGTCCTGGCTTTGTCTGTGAGCGCTGCAGGCTATTGCTTCCACTGTGAGACCCTATATAGACATGTGGGCCTTTTCAAAGTCAATCAACTGAACTGACTACAGGAGGACTCCAATCAAGGTGAACATTTCAAGATGATCAAGAGAAATTGGAGACACCTGAGCTCAAAGGGTCTGAATGCTTCTGTCAATGTGATAATCCAGTTTTTTCTTTTTAATACATTTTCAAATATTTCTAAAATCCTGTTTTGGCTTTGTCTTTAGTAGATCAGTAAGGGGAAAAATGGATTTAAATTTTTTTTAGCACAAGGGTGCAACATTAAAAAATGTGAAAAAAAGTGAAGGGGTCTGAATAGTTATGTTCATATGCTTTAATGGGGCACTTTACATATACTCATTTCTAAATGTATGTAATTTAACTTTTCTTTATATAAGATCTTACAGCAGCGCTGGAGCACAGACTCTTATGGTTCAAATGTGCTGCTTGTTTCAAACTCAATTGCTATTCTTGTAGCCATAAAGTTTGTTAAGTGCACTTCTCAAACTGTTTTTATCTTATCTATCTCGCCATTGACTTCCACAACAAGAGCAGAGAAGATGAAGTGCACTGACGCTGTGTTTTTAATCCACAAGTACACTGAAGAGTAAGTAACTAAATTCTGAGGAGCTAATTGCTCTGCAAGGTCCACCAAATAATGACTTCTCCAACAGCGACTAGCTGTAATAGGCCCGTTTGACATTTAGAAACAAACACTAATTACTTACTTTAGAGCTGCTGCATGTAGGTGATGAATGTGTATGTTTTTTATTTAACAAATCGCTTGATTATTTCGTCTATGATTTATTCATTATGCATTTTCACCACTTCAGTCCTCACCACAGTTTTTCCACTTAAAGTCGGCAAGTTCTTCAGAACAGCAGACACATATTTAATTTAGCAGAAACCTCAAAGGAGCAGTTTAGAGAGAAGAAGAAATAGGTGTTTGTTTACACATGCTGAGACTGAAACTGCTGTTTGTCGAGTAAATCACAGTCTCAGGAAACACTGACGACCTAATTCAAATAAAGAAGAGGCAAATTAAGCTAATGCAATTTCAATTGCTCAACTGCTCCAGGTTGAGTTGCTTTTCGATAAATTCCTGACCCTGTTCAAATAACATGAGCCCAATTTAAAAATAAAATCAAACTAAATTAGCTTTTTGGAATAACCATTCATCACAAAGTTAATTAGCAAATATTATATCCGCTTTCACTTTGCACAGAGCAGTTGGTGAACTATTTATTGTCAAATGATTAAATCCATGTGAAATTAAATAGAAACTCTTCCACAGACATTGGTACGGCGGCGTACAGCGGTGTATTAGGGCCATGGAGGTGAAAAAATGATTTCAAAGCCACAGGAGGGGGGGTAATATGATAAAAATCTCAAAATTTCTGTAATTAAAGTAGGAACTTTCCGAGAAAAAAAGCACCTGCAAGATTATAAAGTCAGAAATTTGCGAGAAAGAAATAGTGGAGTGCAAAACGGTGGCAACGCCAGCCACCGTCTGAATATCGTTGCTCCGAAAGTAGTGTTATTATGGTAAGGATGGCCTCTGAGGGAGGCAAATGTCCTGCAAGATACCAGTATACACATTGTCTTTCAAATACACCATAAAACAGGGGATGCTTCAGGGCGTGGCTTGCTTGTGATTGACAGGTTGCTACCACGGCGTCATCCGGTCTGGGAGTTGTCCACGTTTTCGTCTTAGGACTTTAACCCTTTCACAGTGTTTTCAAATGTCGTATTCAGCATACGGTTGTACATAGCTCCAACCTCTCGTGTTACTTGTGGTTGCAAAACACCAAGATGGTGACGGTCATAAACCAAGATTGCGATGGCAAAAGTGCCGAACTCAAAGCTTCAAAACGGCAGTCCACAAACCAATGGGTGACATCATGGTGACTATGTACACTTCTTATATACAATCTATGGTTACCACAGTGTTTAACAGTGGCATATGTGATGTGATGAGGCTGATCCAACCTTGCAAAGTGAAGCGATGCGGTTCCTTAACAAAAAAACTATTTTCCACTACCACAGTTTTTCACTTTGCTATTTTTCCTATTTTTGTTTTCTCATACATTTGTCACTTTAATCCTGAAGAATATCAGAGTTTTTCTCTTGTAAATTTACAACTTTAATTTCAGAAATTCTGAGTTTTTTCTCGGCTCGCCATCGTACATTGGAGATGCATTCATACAAAACAAGACTTTTATTGTGGGCTCATTTCAAAACAGAGCCACAAAAACATGTTTCAGTGCATCTAAAATGGTCTGTTGGCATCAGATATTTGGGTTTTGCTGCCCTTCAGTTGATTGCATCTCTGTTTTTTTGGTTTCACAACATGCTCCTGCTCTGATGTTTCTCAGGCCGCCTGCTGTGCATCCTGCTCTGATTTGGTATCACTGAGAGAGGATCCCCAAATTACAAGAGGATTTATTTATTTATTTCTCCAGGCCTTCTTCCATACTGTTGCTTTGTTTCCCAAGCTGACGAACGTATTAGAGCTAATTGAATATGACCCGTTGACAGCTGTCTGAAATAATGAAGCCTCTTTTCCTCACATTTTCTCCCCCAGGATGGCCTCTCGCTCCTGCACTTCGGTCCACATCAAAGTGCCTTATCAGTGCGGAATCTGGGGCTGAAGGAATTATTGATCACACTGAGAGCCCGGGCCTCCATATTTACTGCTCCCGCTCTGAGGGAGAGGTATTATGGAGCCAAAAGCCATGCTTTCAGAGTCAGAAGACAATGGTCGGACACTATATGTGGTTTTCTGTTTTTTTTGTTGTTGTCATTTTAGATAATTATATCTAAACATAAGGGTGCGTGAAAGGGACTGATGTGATAGCTTGTAAATATGTTTGATTATTTGGTCGGGGTGGATGGGTGGTTCTAAAAAAAATGGACTTTCACCCAGGGGACTGCTGCTTGTCCTGTTTGAAACTAGAAGTACTACTTTTGTGCTTGAGTAAGGCCACTTCCGTAGTTATTTCAACCCAAACATTGACATATTTGTTACGTAACTTGAGTAACGCCATTTCAATAGTTATTTTAATCCAAACCATGATTTTTTACTAAACCTAACCAAGTAGTTTTGTTGCCTAAACACTGTAGGGGCTAGCACAGGTGAACTGATCGCTCATGTTGCTGGACATTTGAAGGAAAACGCACAATGTTCATGGTCCCCAGAGGATGCTTTATAGGCTGTTTTTTCCCATGGGCCTGGTTTAATCGGTGCTGTGCCTGTTATCCCCCAACAGTGCTGTCGGTTGGTCGGTAAACCACTTTGACTGAAGTGTCGCCAGTATCGGGTGGATTGCCATGAAATTTTGTACAGACCTTCATAGTCACCAGAGGATGAATCTTACAGACGTTGGTGATCACCTGACTCTTCCTCTAGTGCCACCGTGAGGTTGATATTTGTGGTTTTGAGTGAATTATCTTGACAACTATTTGATGGATTGCAATGAAATTTGGTTCAGACATTCCCATTCCCATCAGGTTGAATTGTAATAACTTGATGTAATTTGATGATCACTTAATCATCAGGTTTATGACAATATATCCAAAAAAAAAACAATGACATCAGTCATCAACCCATTAGTCTCAATTTCGCTTTGTGTTAAGTGCTATTTAGCAAACATTAGTATGCTAACAAAAGGTGGTAACCATGGCAAATTCTACCTGTTAAACTTCAACATGTTAGAATTGTCATTGGGATCATGTTAGCATTTAGCTCAATGCCTCACAGAGTTTGCGGTGACAATTCATGGAGGATGATTCATTATGTTTGTGTTGTTCCTCTGAGCTTTTCTCTATGGTCACTATCAGTAACAACTTTTCTCATGTACACTAAAAATATCAAAATAAAACAAGCAAATTGTGATGAAATTTACCAAGCGCATTCAAGCTTTTCAGATAATGAAATCTTTCCATTGTGAACACTTGAGTCCCCATTAACACCGCCTCCACTGTAACCCAGAGTAATGAATCTCTGTAGCTCTTTAAGGCAGGGTGACCCCCACCTGTTCAGTGGCAGGAATACTCTGGGGATAAACTACCTTTTAAATGTGGATTTAATTTGTACAATGTATAAATGGAAAAATTCAATTACTGTAATATATGAAGTAGTATTTCATGGCAGTTTTATGGAGCTGGGCTATAATATTAAGAACCATAATGCATCATATTTCAAAGCAGGGGACTATTTGTTATTCCTTTGGCCAAAGTTTGTCGATGGTCTTCAGTTCACTCAACGCGACCCACGGCTTCATCCCTGGGGTCGCTGATCTGTGGTTCTCGTATACAGTATTTATAACGAGGCTGACTGATGCTTCCATGTGTGCTGGATTAATGCGGCCCGTGTCATTTGTTTATGAGTGGAGATTGGCAGAAGAGGCCCTTGACATCTTACACAGTAATGAAAATGTAAATCTGCAGATGATTAGCCATACTGCTGGCTGACAGGGTATTATAATGGCCTTCAGATTATAATGAGGTTACAGTATGTTAATAGACTGCAGTACAGCAGTGATATACCTTTCTCTTGCTATATGATGTTATAGTGACATCAGACACTTCCCAATATACTGAATACTGTAGGTTTTAATTTACATATTCTGTGGTATTAGACTGTTAATATCACACTGTTTGGTTATTTTTCCAACAATCTGGCATCATAAACAGGACCCGAAATGCTCATGCATGTGTAAAGGGTAATTTGGCAGTAATTCCAAAGAAATTTCAAAAGGTTACTTGCTAATTATCACCTAATTACCATGAAATTTGCGGACCTGTAAAATGAAATGTTACCGTGATTTTTTGAGAAGACCTTCTTCCATTTTTAATTTGAAACCATGCTCCTGGCCAAAATGCCAGACATCAAATACTCATACAAAGACTCCAGGATCATCATATTTCAAGGAAAACTATCTTAAATTAAAATCCAGAAAGCAACTGACAACAGAGATGCATTCACAATACATCCACAGCTTCACCATGTTGAATGGGCTCAGTCTTGAGACAAGTGTTTAATCTGCAGGCTACAGGATACACAATGCATCCTATTGTGTAAGCAAATAGGGTGCAAGTAAAGCACACCAATCAGAATTTGAGAATAACCATACGAAAGGAGATGGTTTGACACACAGAGGTTGTGAGAGGAAACAGTGGCTGGGTTTCAGCAGAGGTGAGATTAAATCATGTGAGGCAGATCCAGCATCAGTTTCCTGTAATACATTGTTGACGTAGGTAACGAATGATGACATGCCAAAAGTATTGATCGTACATCATGGCTAAATTATTGTACAAATAATACATTTATCCTACACCGATCAATACTGACCTGCAACCAGGGGGAGCAAGATCAGACTAAAGAGGAATCTGCACCTAGATTCACCTTAAAGAAGTTGTAGAGAGACAAACTCAAATACACAAACAAATCTAACTTGTGATTCAGCTGCTGTTCTTATCTGAACTTGTGTATTTATTCTCTGTTTGAGAGCTGATGTAGCTCAGAATGCCCCCAATGATACGCCAGCTGAAGAAGAAGCAGGGTTGATATCAGAGAGAGTTGTGGGTAAAAATGCTGTTTGCATCTGTAAATAATCTCTTCTACAAAAAGACATTTCTCTGCAACCAAAAACCAAGAAACTTTTATGTTCTTGGGTAATGTGACCAATATTTATTTATCTGTTCAATCATTCATGCATGTAGTAATTTGTGTTTTAGCACTTCATTATTTATGTGTTTCATTAACAAATTATTGATTAAGCAATTAATTTATTGATTTGTCAGTAATTATGACACCTTTGTCAGTATAAGGTGTCAAGTTTTGTGTTTTTCCTATTTTTGCACCATTATATTATCATTATTCTATTGACCTTTCACCATCAGGATGCAATATAAGTGGAAAAATACCAAGGCATATAAATAGCACGACATTTTGTGGACATTTCCGTGTGTCATGATAATGCATTTTAGGCATTTTATTTGACAGTGAAATGGTGCGGTTATGTTTAGGCAACAAAAACCACTTGCCTGCCACGTCTTTCTCACTTTTTCTTCTACATCACTAGCTCTGAGCGTAGCATATTCACGTGGACACATTTACATTGCAATCAGTAGACTACATGGCGTGCAATAACACGCCAAAAGCAAGAATGGCATTGTTACTGCATGCAAAATGACTTACAAATTGCATACGCCATTTGGAAAGATTGGCTGGAAATTACATATGCATGCCAAACACCCCTCTAACCCAAGGTCTCCTCTTTCCACTCTGCCGTTTCAATGCCAAACGACTACCATGTCTAGCTTTGCTTTCTCTCACTTTCTGTGGACAGAACATGTATTTGCATTTTAAGATGTGCTTATTCCATAAAAGATTTATGAGTCCAGACTGACTATTCACACAGAATTCAGGAGGCCTTTGGCTCAGACACAGCCCCAGACATTTTGTCCACATACTGCATCTTTTAATAAGGGATCAGACCCAATTTGGAAACAGTGGATTCAGAGTTCAGAGCTTAGTATCATGGTAAAGGAAGAATGTCTTTAGAATTGATCCAGAAAATGTCATACACCACCTTGCTCCTTTTCCCTTCTATTGTGTAGAAGTGTATTATTTATAGGTACTCAAGGCAAGAGAGAAGAAATACAACCCCATTCATTACCGGTAAAACTTGAGAAATGTCCCTGCCACGCAGCAGAAATACCCCGCAGACCGAACAGTGTCAGAGTGAACAGCGCACTCTTTCTCACATGGGGCAATTTCAAAGCACTGTATCTTATTTTATTGATTTACAATACGACAAATCATTAGACAATCAAGCTGACTTTCAACCAGCCTTCATGCCTGGTGTACTCAATAGGACAAACCTCTCATCATCATCATCACCAGATTGATGTGAGAATATATCCTCGTGCTCTTATTGTGACTCACTTTGCTTTTCACAGAGATTATTTTTCCTCCACTCAGAAGATAACTTGTGCAAGAAAGAAGGAAAGCAGAGAGGCATTCTCTGAAGCACATGTCTGCAAACATGGCAGTGAACTTTAAAAGTAATTTATTCAGCAGACAGGAGCTGAGAAAGATTGATGTTCATATTTCATCCATCAATGGTTTTCATAATTCACTAGCCTGGTGGACGGGTGCTAGTCAGAGCTTGTCAAAAAAGCTATGGCAAGTACATTTTAAATTCAGCTGGCTTATTGATAATCAAATCTTACCAGTGAGCGTGTCTTGTGGTACATTATGATCAGAGCAAGCGTTGGTGTCTGGGGACAGCTGAGGGGAAAAGGCAGCGATGCCAACAATGCAGTCAGTGACTCTTCTACAGTCGGATACTCCACAAACGCTGACTGCCGTGATGTCACGTCCTAGCGACAAATGTCACCAATGATCAGTCAAAAGTATAATTGAATACATACATAAATAACACAGTCAGCTAAATGTCAGTCAATTTATTTAAAAATGTCCAATTTCCTTCCAACATTTCCCATTTTTGATGTTGCTTATGTGACTATGAGAGGTTTCCGGATGTTGTAGGGGGTTTCTCATTCGTCATTGGCTTTTTTTAAGTTGTATCTTAATTCATGGCTCATATGGGTCTGTGATAGGACCTGAAGGTCAAGATGAACCCCTGCATCTTCCCAAAATGAGAAGGTCTAGACTCACAGAGACCAAAACTAAATGCATTTGAAGGCTTTTCATCAACTATGTTTTCACAACAAGTTGCCTTTAAATGACCAACAAAGGGGTGGTAATAAAGTAATTTACTGTAAGGTTCATCGTATGTGAGTTTACAGTACGAATTGTGATGTTTCACTTCAACAAATAATGGATGATAAACACAAACAAACACGGGACTTTCCCCCAGGAGACCACTGTTCATGTCCCGTGAGAAACCAAAAGTCAACACTGACTTTACACTCGTCACGTAATGCAACATACTCTCATACAACAGTTTGTATGATATCTTACGAAAAGATATTCGTCATTCCAACATCAATTTCCACTTCAGTCTTTTCAAAATAAACTTCCATCTTCACAGTAAACAACTTGGTTAGGTTTAGGCAAAAAAAAGACTAGTTAGGTTTAGGAAAGATCGTAGTTAAGTTACGCCACATCAGAAGTGGTTTAACTGAAGTACGGAAGTTAGACGTCAAAAACTACTTAGTTAGGTTTAGGAAAAGATCGTGGTTTGGGTTAAAACAGCACTGGAGGTGGTGTAACTAAAATATGGAAGTTATGTGAAAAATAAATCAACGTTGACTTCTGGTTTCGCACTGAACTGAGAACGGTTGTGTGAATAGAGACCGAAGAAGAAAACATATTTTACAATCCATATAAATTATTGAATTCACTCTTATTGCTTATTTACTTTACTATTTATGTATTCAATTATACGTTTGACTAATCTGACTGCCTATTAGTGTCACCCCTGGGACTCCACATGACCTACAGCAACCAGTCATTCCTGTTGTCACCTTGAGGTAAAACATAATTGTGGCCCAGATATCACTCAGAGTCAGGAAACCTCTAATTCCAGGTGAATTATAAAGCAATTATGATTAAGAAAACATCCACTGTAATTTCTTATTTTCCTGCTTTTCAATTTGCATCAATTGAAATGCTCCTATTGAATGTCTTAACCTGTCAGCCATAAATAATTATATAAAAAACAATCATCAAAATGCAAGGAAGCTCAGGCCTGTCAGTTAATATTTAATGAGCAATATGCAGTTTGCGAAGAGGAAAATGGAATTACTGATGGAATTGTTTCCCCCGTCTCTTAATTTCATAAAGGGCAAAGAAGGCAGCGAAGAGACGACTCTCTCCTCTGCTAAACCCGGATGTTGTGAAAATGAGAAAACTTTGCAGGGAAAGTTGGACTTTTTTCTCACGACTCTGAGACAATCAGAGGTCAGCACTCAAACTGGAGCTGTCATTGATTTGGCCCTGTCACCACCGGAGCCGTCTGGATTTGAGTTTCATATGTTCACCAGCAGCCTGTTTGTAACAACCAGCAGGTTTTCCAGCTACCTGGGGATCGTCGCACATAAAGCCACCTCGATGCAATTCCCCTTGACGTTATATGACTAATTGCTTCCCAAATGTTCTGCCGAGACGCTTGTTTCGATTTGTAACAGGGCAGATAAATTCTCTATCTATGGTCGGCTCAGACAGTGCACTACCTCCAGATGACCACGGCTGACAGCTTATCATGGCCCACAAGTTTTGTTTTCCTCATTGTTCATAGTTTTGACAGGGATGGATGTTTCAGTAAGGCGAGGAAGACAAATGATGACAAATGCTATCCAGAACATTGAATATCCTGCAAACTGCCAAATATTCTTTGGATTTCCTACCGAGGTTACTTTCTGGCTGCAGGCTACATTTCATCTCTTGTTCTTAATATAGCCTATATTCCCACTTTACTTTCAAGAGAATACATTGAGATCTATTGAACAATGGTGGAAGACGTGTTCACATCCTTTACTTAAAGCTATGGTTGGTACTTTTGAGAGAATTTCAAAATGATCTAACTGAAAAACCCTGCCCTGTGTTGCCAAATCTTTTCCAATGGAAACACACTGCCACTATTACAATCCAGTAACCATACAATAAAAGTAAATCTCCAATATGTCAGAGAAACACACAGGTGTTGGTCTTGTTTCAACAGCTATTATCTCTGTCCTAATATTTGCACTAAAGTGTTTGGGATGTCTGTAAAGGGACAAATACACAGCAGCGATGTCCCATTAACTTGTATCATTTTTACATGCTATGGGCCTATTAAGAAATTCACCGGGTTAATTTTCTGAGCCATTTCACGCCGGCTATCTGCACGCTTGTCAGCAAGAATTAATGTGCAAATTAGGCTTTGAGAAGTAGCTTTAGGCCTCTTTCACAGGTCTAATGCATAATGGTCTTGGGTGCATTGTAACAAAGGCGTTCTGTCCATAAGGAGCACAATCTCACTGCTGCTGGAGCCCACAACGCCTTCAGCCTAAACGGCTTTGTAATCACAGCCAGCCTGCGGAATATTTAGAGATGAAGATGATGAAAGCTGTGTCAAAATAAAAGCCTTATAATAAACTTAAACATGGAGGTTATTGCTTTTGGTGTTCGACAACTGGGCAGTTAAAGGTGCCATTTGAAAACTACAAATGTGTTTTCAACTCAGAATTGAAACACAAAGTATGAGGAACTTAGCTGTTTTACTTTGAAAAAAACTAATTTTACATCCCTTCAGTCTGATCAACAGTGTGCCTGATTTTGAGTATTTGATCTGATGAACCTGTCTATAAGACTTTCTGATGTGCAAGAACTGTGAAGCAATTGTTGTTTTTCTTTGACATCCTCACCACAACAACTGACCATTAGTACATTTTCTCAAGTAATAGTAAGTAAGTACAATTTTGAGGCACTTGTATTACTACTTGTATTTTCATTTTCCACTACTCCACTTCATTCCAGAGGGAAATACACTGTGCTATATTTATCTGACAGATGTAGTTCTGAGTCACTTTTTACATTAAGAATTTTACATCAGAAAAAAAACATACAAATACAATGCATAGTTTTAAAGTTAAAATTATAAAATGTCACAAAAAGTTACAAATATTAGATAAAAGTTTAAAAAAATATATTATGAATCAGAAATGTTTTCTTTTTCTTTCCTCTCCCATTAATCATCTCACGACCCCTCAGATTTATCTGGTGCCTTTACAGGGGCCCGACCCCTAGGTTGGGAACCACTGGACTAAACTAGTATGTAAAGTAGTTAAAACTAGCTCCACCTCGAGCAGCTATAACACTAAATGCTACTTACTAAACGTTACAAATCTAATAATATAATCTGTCACAGGTGGGCATATTTCTGCAAAACAAGTATTTTTACTTTTGATACTTGAAGTACATTTTGCTGATAATACTACTGAATGCAAGAGTATTTCATACATATTTTTGTATTGGTACTTTTACTGAAATCTAGGGTTGGTAATCTTCAAAAACATTTTTTTGTATAATTTGTTGAAATTGTCTTTACATCCCGACAGAAAAATAGAATAAAACAAAATAAAATAAAGTAAAATATAAAAAAAAAATCGGGTATATGTGGCTGTCGCAGGACTGCAATAATCCCGTCCAATCATTATTATCGGCCTGAATGAAATGACTGGACGGCCTACCTGCCTGTTTGTCTACCTACCTACCTGCCCGTGCACTAGTTGCACATCACCGGAGTCTTCCACAACCTGCTAGCTTGACAGCTGTGTGTACTAATAGTTCGTTGTTTACGTTCATTATGATAATTATGGGGGAGTGGCTTTGGGACACGAACAGCGGTCTCCTGATTTAAAGTCCTGTGTTTGTTGGACCCACGCACCTCCCCTCCTACCCACTAACCGTAAGCAAACTCTCTCACTCTTTATTCTACGTCACTACCTCTGAGAGTAGCATATTCATGTGGATGCGTTTACATTACAGTCAGTACAGACAACATGGCCTAATTGCCTAATCCTAGTGACGGCAAGGGTAACTACAGTGGTTTTGATGCTGAAAACAAAGGCCGTGACAAAGCAGCGGTATGTGACAAGTTGGGACTGACAAACAGCCTGTTTTGAGGTTTAGTTTGAAAGACTTGTTGCGTTTGATGGAGCTAAACTGGTATTTTCTCTGATTTTAATATTGTGTTTAGGCTTAACAAATCTATATCTCTGCGATAAACACATAGAGATGAAACTGGTATATTTTAACATCCGAGTTTGGTTTTATGGTAGTTCTAAAAAAAAATCCCAAACTGCTGAACTATTCCTTTAAACAAACAAACAAATAAAAAGAAAGACGTAAACAAACATCATGGTAATGGGCCCTTTTGAAGGTCGTCATGACTCCAACACATGTTGGATGCAGTTTTTAATTGAGCAAATGGTGGTGGGGGGAAATAGAATAATGACTTCTAATCACATTCTCTGCACATAATCAGTTTTTATAATCACAAGACTTCAACATTAGACGTTATGAAGCAATTCAGCCTCCTGGCGTCAACATTATGTGCAGTTTTCCAGACACAAAGTGACATCTAACTTATGTTGAAGGCACTTCAGCATATTGTTGCGTATGAGTGGAGGGTGGTGGTGCAGGTGGATTGACAATGCAAATATGTTTTTACTTGCTAATTCAGTCTTTGTTTAACATAAATTCTTTGCTTACATTTCTATCAGTTTGGATGCTCTTTAGAAATGTGCTCTCATAGCTGCTTTTGATTCAGTTTGTAAAATAAGCAGGTCTTTTTTAATTAACAGAGACTTTTAATTTTTTTAAATGTCAATCTCACATGTTCAGTTCAGGTATATAGAATTATTTATACGGTTGTTACAAACTACTTTGACTGGATTGAGATGTCTCGGCTCCCTCAGTGGCAACAGTTGCTTGTACTTTTCAACTCCACGTCTGTTTTCATTGCTTAAAACAATGAAAGACCAACCTGTGACCTGCAGCAATATAATGTAATTATTGCTTCATAATTAAAGTGTAATGTGGTGTGTTTCCCCTTTTCTTTTTAAACTGGCTCTAATTTATACACTGAGGCACAGATTGTGCAAAGAGCCATTGTATTAGCCATGCTTATTACGCCCACACATAGCTCATTCATAATTAAGCTGCGTATCTTAATAGCTCCAGTTGAATTGTCTCACTTTACTGTGTGGATGTTTTATGGGAGTGGGGGTGGAGGTTGAGTGGGTCTTCCTTTATGTTTCATTAATATTTGCACATTTGATGACTTCTAGTAGCGTGAACACGGGTGAAAAATTAAGCTGTTACCAAAATGTCAAAAAAATAAAAGAAAAAGGTTGATGAAATGAAGAGAAAATGTGCATGCCAGAACATGTCAAATAAATCATTCTAGTTATTCAAAACAAAGAGTCATAAAGTCGTCCTCCTGTCGGTTGGTGCTGTTAAATAAATCAATGTGTTTTCCTGCCTGCTGCTCTGGGGTCTAAAACGAAACCTCCATTGTAATTAGGAGATGTTTGCAGCCTCCCCTTTTATTTCCCTCTGATGAAAAAAATGTACCCAAAGCTTTTTGGTGCATCTGCCCAGCCCTGTCTCATTAAATGGTATATCATTTGTAAGTCATTTTGCGTGCAATCACAACGCCGTTCTTGCTTTTTTGCGTGTAATTTTATCATGTAGTCTGTACAGCAATGTCAATGTTTCTGTGTGAATATGCTACACTCAGAGCTAGTGACGTAGAATAAAAAACGATGCTCCAACCTGGTCTCGAAGGAAGATGTATAAATACCACAACATTACACGGACATTTCGCATGTCATTTGTACGCCACGCAAACGTCCGCAGTTAGGTTTAGGCAAGAAAACCCACTTATTGTTGTTAGGGTAAGGGAAAACGTCATGTTTAGGCTTAAAATAAGTACGTAAACTAAGTAAAACACGTACGGAAACAACGTCACAAACAACAAAGCACAAAACAAAACACTGGTCAACATTGGTCTCGAAACACGGATCTCCTCACGGAACCCCACCCACCATTTCTTGCTTTTTATTCTATGTCACTAACGTAGCATTTCTACACAGATGTGTTTACATTTAAGTCATTACAGGATACATGGCGTACAAGTGACACGCGGAAATCAAGAAAGGCGTATCTATTGCACGCTATTGTGCATTATCGTGGCATTTATACGCCTTTTCGTGCAAACAGGCTGGACTTCAAAGCAAGGAAGTGAGGAAGGGCAAGTGATGTCATATAACAAGTGAATGGGTCAAACAAACAGGACTTTCAACCAAGAGACTGGTGTTCGAGTCCCAAAGTGTTGTTGAGTTATTTTGAAGTTATGCTAGTGATGTTTATGACGTGTTTGCCATACTTCTGTGACGTGTTTATGTACATACAGTATTTTACGTAGGACAAAACAAACACTGGCTCTAGATAGGGCCATTCGCGTTTTCACGTTTTTGCGTCCTTCACGCTTGGCACAAGGGAGAAGTTTCAGTTGGTTGCAATCTACAACCTCTCTCGGCCAAATCCTACGAACCTTTAATGACACGCAAAAAGCCGTTTCACAACGTTTACCCTGTAGTGTGAATAGACACGCAAAAATCTTTATATGGAATAAATATTCATACGCCTTCCCATGAGATCAGGTTGATCTTGCTGCAACTATAGAACAGGCTCTTTCCCGACTGGCAGCTCGAGACGCATCGAGGCAGCAGCAGCGCCCCAGTGCATGAATACTATGAATGAAGTTGGGGATGGAGTAATGGTGTAGGAGGACAGGAACAGCCTCTGGGCCTCATCCCGGCATTCATCTCTCTGCTATCAGTCTGGGGAAGTTGCCCTTCAAAGCTCTCGGGGGGTGAAGCTGAGAAGACACGCCGATAGATAAAGGCGGCAGGCAGCTCTATTGCGCCTGTCATCTGACGCCCATCACTGTGCGCTTCCTGGAGCAGCGATAAAGATGGATGAGGTTGCCACGCAAGATCCCAGCCAGCCGAATCACAAGTCAGAGCGACGCTGATGGAGAGCTTGTAGGAGAAGATAGGAGGGCTGTCTGTCTCATACAGGTGTGTTTACTCTCCATGCTCTCCATATAATGCAAAGGGTTTTAATGTTGGGTTTGCTGGTATATATACACCACAGTGGGTTCCAGTAATTAAGACTTTTTAAAGAGGCGCCAAAGGCTCATCTGTGAAAATAAGGTGCATCTATACGATGTCAATACAAGAAATGAGATGCACCTCTCTGCTCCAATTTGAGGTGTAATCTCACATAAATGTATTACACCTGTTATTGACCACAATATTTGGCATAACAAAGAGGTTTAGATTTTGAAAAGTGTTTTTTGTCCCTTCAGACAGCCATTGGTTTCCTTTCATCTAGCTACTATATGTACAGTAACTCACGTTGCAGACAAAACGCTCGGGTGATATTACAATGCACATCATGTCTGTTAATTAACATTACTGTTTGTATGTACCGCAGATCTGGACTTGTAATGGCATTTCTGGGTGCTGATGTTAAAAAAAAGCATAACGGGGGAAAAAAAATATTTAGCCACACAGATGGTTTCAATTTAATTTGCAATTTTTTTTTTAGATATTTGCCAATGAGACTTCACCTCAGTACAATGGAGGGAAATTCCATTTGTGGTGCTCAAAGCATTGCAAAAATAATCAACAGGATTGCTTTTCTAAACAGCAGTTTTATTTATTTTTTGTGTGTTTTGGATTAATTGACTCTGCTATAACTCATTTATTTGGCACTTGGGGGCAAGCTAGTTTTTTATTCCACACAGCAAACACACTGCAACTCTTCCTCAGCCTCACTTGTTAGTCAGTGGGTTGTTTAACTGAGATGTACAACTGGCAGAAATGTATCACTTCATCACAGTCACATCTGTAATATGAACTCTTGTAAAATCCCACTCATTTTATTTTCAAGCTATAAAACATATAGCATGGGGCTGAATTATTATCAAACTAGTTTGAACTCAAAGACTGAGCGCAGAAGAACTAAAAGTAGCCATCAAGAGTGCTGAAATTTGTTGTGATAGAGACGATTAAAACAACAATTAAACCATGCTTTTATCTTATATAGGGGAAAAATACAGCCGTGAGAAACTGGAAACATAGCATCAATCACAAGAGAGATTTTATTGTATTTAACTTTTGAGTTTAAGCAATCTCTTTCCAGAACATATTCCCACTTACACAGTTAAAAACATTCACACTTGGAAATTACCTAGTATAACCATCTGATCTGTTGGTCATGCTGCAGCTCCACTGGTGCAAATAGGTTCAATGCTTTACTCAAGACAACCCAATCGGCAGAAAAAAAATATGTTTCATAAATATGTTTCATATCACGCTTGCAGAAACACACATTGCCATGTTGTTACCGTTGTGAAACGATTTGTTAGCTTTAAGCCTCGGTTATACTTTCCGCAAGGACGGTCGCACGGACATAAGCTGATGTGGAAACATGATGAGGAAACGTTTGGATCTTTTATACTCGGTGCAGGTTTCTCCTCGTGGGAAACCGACATTCTCAAGGCTCCTCAAAGTAAATCCATATTCTCTGCCCATTCGCGTCTTCGCAGTTAGAAATATTTGGATGTGCACAGACAGGCGAAAAACCTGCCGTAGGGAATCCCAGCGTAGGGCCGTGTCTGATGATGTGACATGACATCACTTTGGCTATGCGATGAGGCAAGCATCAATCACGCTTAAGGCAACAAAACTAAATGGTCATAGTCTATTATAAATAATAACGTAACAAATGTAACGTAACAACCGTAAAAATGTCCTTACCATTAAAAAACAATTACGCAACGAACGTACAGCGGCCTCCTTGGTGTAAGTCCTGTGTTGGTTTTTGCCCCATCCATTCTTAATGTACTTTTTATTAACAGTAGCTCGATATTCTACGTCATTTGCTCTGACAGAATGCAAAAACGTCCATATTTAATGTATCCGTGATTTGCAGAAACATACAATGCCAACATTTTTTCCTGGCGACTGGACTGGCTCAAGGGCACGTCAGCATTGGTAATGAAGAGGAGGTAACTGCTTTATCTTACCTCATTACGTGCTTGAATGACTGGACTCAAACATACTGTTACATGGTGTTCATTCTGGGCCAACAGGACTGCCCAAAATTGTTTTGTCGGCTTTTTTTATTAACAAATGAGTGAAATTATTCTTCCCACTTTGTTGTGACAAAAGCAATCATCCACAATGACCTGAGCAGCTGTTTCCTCTGAAATGAGGAGTAAAGTTTGCTAATTGGATTGAGATGATTTATCAAAGCTGGTTTTGTAAATATTGTACAAATGCTGGAGATGATTTAATTGTTTTCTCGAAAAGACAAACTGCTCAACAATACGTTAATAAAGGTCTGAGTATGGCCTTGTATCTGTGTGTATACACCACATTCCTGCCTAGTAATGAGATTGCAGCACTATTGATAAGCTGCTTTCTGTCCAGAACATCTGGCCTGACCTTGTACTTCAGAGCCAACTAAATAAGACTGAATGATAATGATGTTTTTACTGGCCCCAGTGCCCGCATTAATCTCTATGAGCAGGTGCTCACACAGACAGGCCTATGTTTACCTGCGCTTTGTTAGCATTGTGCTAGTCATCTAACCGCTGTCTTGGGGCCGCACTGTTTATTCTCGTCACATAATACACTGTGTAACTGCGGCACTGTGGCACTATGGAGCAAGCAGACCAATATTTGAGTCAGATAAGAAAAGGTAATGGAGAGATGTTGCTACTTTTTGTCTCCTGTGCAGGCATGCATACAGTACAAGTACCTGTATACAAATCTATTTAAGTGCAGAGTAGCTTGAGTTAGGTCAGAAGTTACATTTGCTGTAAAAAAAGACCTTTGGAAGTATGATCTTACAACCTGGTCTCACTCCCAACTCGTCAATACCGCCGCTTGGTATGTGGTCGGCATCTGATACCGAGGTTGACGCACCGATGCACCCTTTAGCGTCTGTATGGGACGCACCGGGCTTTCAACATACTCCAACGTAAACCCATCAGCGTCATTGTTATGGTCAGAGCAACTGATGTAGTATAAAGAGCGAGAAAGTCTGCGTATGGGGGAGAGGAAGATGGATGTGTCAAACAAGCTGGATTTTCACCCAGGAGACCGCTGTTTGTGTCCTCCCCGACCCCCACCCCCAAATGCGGACTTCCGCGAACTAGAAATGTATTTGTGATACGTAAAAAAAAAACGTAATCCGGGTGGAAATATGTTCCCCTCGATATGTAAATGACCAACGTATTCTCATACAATGGTGTATATGATATCTTACGAAAAAGTTATTCCTCTTTTTCGTTCGCTGTCCTACGAATGTCCAGCAACACGTGTCAATTTCTACTCGTTACATGCATAGCCTACAGTCTGTTCAAAATGGACTTCTGTCTTCACAGGAAACAACTTCCTTAAGTTTATGCAACAAAAGTACTTAGTTAGGTTTCTGACTACGGAAGTGGCGTTACTTAAGTACGTAAGTAACGTGACAAATAAATCGACATTGATTTCTGGTTTCACACGGGACAAGAAGAGCGGTCTCCTGGGGGAATGTCTGGCATTTTTAGACCCCACCCATCCATCCCGACCTCCTCCCTATGCGACGTTTGCCACTTTTTATATTTCTTGGTTCACAATTACGTGGATTACATAGGAATTGATTTTGTGGGATATATAGGACTTACAGTGCATTACTTTTTGTAGGTATAGCTAGGAACAGTTTATGAGACCAGTCTGAATTGACAATGCAGTTTTGTTATATGGGAACGTAATTTTTAGGAGTCCAAGTTGTTCTGGGGCTGCACGGTGGTGCAGTGGTTAGCACTGGCGCCTCACAGCTAGAGGGTTGCAGGTTTGAATCTGACTTGGGGCCCTTCTGTGTGGAGTTTGCATGTTCTCCCTGTGTTAGCGTGGGTTTTCTCCGGGTACTCCGGTTTCCTCCCACAGTCCAAAGACATGCATGTTAGGTTAATTGTTGACTCTAAATTGCCCATAGGTGTGAATGTGAGCGTGAATGGTTGTCTGTCTCTATGTGTCAGCCCTGCGATGGACTGGCGACCTGTCCAGGGTGTACCCCGCCTTCGCCCAATGTCGGCTGGGATCGGCTCCAGCCCCCCCGTGACCCCTAATTTTGTTATATGGGAACGTAATTTTTAGGAGTCCAAGTTGTTCTGGGGCTGCACGGTGGTGCAGTGGTTAGCACTGGCGCCTCACAGCTAGAGGGTTGCAGGTTTGAATCTGACTTGGGGCCCTTCTGTGTGGAGTTTGCATGTTCTCCCTGTGTTAGCGTGGGTTTTCTCCGGGTACTCCGGTTTCCTCCCACAGTCCAAAGACATGCATGTTAGGTTAATTGTTGACTCTAAATTGCCCATAGGTGTGAATGTGAGCGTGAATGGTTGTCTGTCTCTATGTGTCAGCCCTGTGATAGTCTGGCACCCCGCCTTCACCCAATTTGGGCTGGGATCGGCTCCAGCCCCCCCGTGACCCCTAACGGGATAAGCGGTTGCAGATGAGAGAGAGAGAGAAGTTGTTCTGATCTACCTCAGCTCTAATATATATGGAGTTCATAAAAGATTATTCGCTGCATCTCAATGCTTTATATAGTATTTTTTTCTGCAAATGCATGTGTGATTTTCACACGATTACAATGTATTATTGTCAACACTTTTAAAAAGCAAACCTTCATCTTCTCCTGCTCTTCTCTTTGGTGGATCATTTAGTGTTTCTTTACAGCTGATCACACAATCAAGATGTTGTCATTCATAGTCTTGTGTTTGTGTTGTCATGGCGATGCAGTAGCATAAACTTGCAGTGGATGGAGAATGGAGGGCAGGGCCGAACTCTGTGCCTGTCCTGGTTCTGCCAGCTCACTGTGACAAGGAGCCACATTAATCAACCCCATCCAGCAGACAAGGGGAGAGTCCAAAATTAACATGTCACCAAATTTAGCCCATTTTGACGACAGAGAGGTTACTACCCCCCTCCGCAGGAATACCCTGGCCCAAATATCCTCTCTGGCTCTGGCTGGAGTGAAGACATCCTTCACTGATGTTAAAGGTTAAGGTAATATGAGAAATAATTGGACTCTGGCTCTATAATTGTTTGGATTATGTTGCACATAAAATATATTGCTGAGCAGGTACTATTTTAGGAAGGTCAAATTAATTTATTACGAAAAGCTAATTAAACAGACATAGCTCCTAGTTTGACTGGCTGATCGCTGCAGGCAGATAAGAGCCAGACACCTCTGCAGAAGACAGCCTCTTTTCACACAAGGAGACAATGGAGCTCGCTGTATTGATTCACGATCGATTCAAGGTTCACGATCTCCGCTCCTTAGCTTGATACTTTTTTTGGGGGGAAAGCATTGCAGCAAATCAGGTAACATTGTTGGAGAGCGAGACGGAACCCAGTTAGGATGGAGGGATTTTGCACCGGCGATGCTGTGATTTGGCTCTCGTCTGCAGGCCTCTGCTCTCATCCCACTGGCCGATACAAGATGTAATTTTGTCACACCAGATTGAGCACCTCTCCGTCGACCCTACGGGCGGCCGGCACTCTGTTAGTTATGGTGATAGAGAGTGCGGCCATTTATCAGCCCAGGCGATTTCTTAAATGAGGACATATTGGCAGGTGCCCAAGCAGCATGAGGCCGGATGAGGGCTTCACGGCGGCTGCAGCCAAAGAGGTGACAGCGGACATCTTCTCCGGGTTTAATAGGGAAAAGAAGAGCAGAATATGTGGCGAAAAACATGAATTTTTTGCAGAAATTTGCATTCACTGCAGAGTTGCATAACTGCACACTGAATGCATTTTAATTAGACACAAAAATGAGGTTCACACTCTGTAGAAATACAAATGATAAACTAAGACTGTCATGTAGAAATATGTCATAGTCTGTCTGTTCAAATATGATAACAAGACATTTCTTCTGTGTAAATCAATAAAGTTGGCCTGTTATCAATTATAATTCTTTTTTGCTAAGGATGCAGTATTGCGGCAGTCAAACAACACCGCCTGGGCCGCGTTATGAGAGATGGGACGAGCTCACAGATTAATTTACAACGAAAGAGTCAACAAAGGAAAGAGTATTGTACGTCACCTGGTGCAGACAAGATAAGTACAGGGTCTAAATTATATTTCTTGAGATACAAACATAGATGGATTACCTCTGTTCCTAAACAGTAAATTAAAATGCAGCATATTCACCTCAGCGGGCACCTCCTCCTCCTGCTGCAAAAACTTTCTCTTTTCATGTATTTGCTTATTTATTTCCATTTAAGCATGCTGCAGGATGGAATAATAAATCGTCGTCTTTGGTGGTTGGTTAAGACTCATTAAAAATCTCTACAAAGCATTGGGAACCAACGGAGACTGTGTACCGTGTGAATAGCCTGCAAAATAAATATTGTGCCTCAGCCATATTTTCTTTCAGGGATTTACATTAATAAGATAGTGGGTGTGCAGTAATCAGCTAATGGCAAGCCCGGCCAAGGAGGGCTAATAGCGGTGAGGTTGTGCCACAATTAGCTGGCGATTGCAGGCAGCTGGGTTTCTTCGGAGGAGGAGGATCGAGAGACCATAATGAGAAACCTGTGTTAAGGATTGTTTTAAATCTAAGGCTTTCCCCAATTTGTAAGCAAAATGCATCCCAAGAAAGTATTTGCAAGTAGTACACCTGAGATCTCAACACCAACAACTCTATCACAGCTAGCAACAAGATATTCAAGAGTCCTTCCAGCCTACAATCTAGTGCACTATGGATCCTAAGTTTCTTGCGTATTTAGCAATGAAGAAAAAGGCTGTTCGTTTCCAGACCTGTCACATAATTCTAATCCATCCAGCCCTTTTAATACAGCAGTTAAACAAAGAACCCGACTGTGAGCAGAGGACCTGACCTCTATTCAAAAGGACATCATGTAAGCCCTTGCAATAGAGCAGCATGTAAAAATAGCGGCCTCCTTGTTCTCCCAACTCATCCCACGTTGCTGCGCTCCTCCAACAATTTCTGCACATGCTTCTTGGTGAGTGATGGATAAAAAGAATAACCAAACCACAGATGTTTAATGTATTATAGGCAGACATTCATGTTCCCCAGAGGATGAATCCTACTGACTTTTTGGTGATCCTGACTTTTCCTGTTGTGCCAACATGAGGTTGACATTTTTGTTTTTTAGTGAAAACTTTTTGCCATGAAATTTGCTACAGATATCCTCAGTTAGACTTCTATTGACCATCATCAGCTTAAATATCAATTTATCCAATACTTTGGTTTATGATCAAATACCTGCAAAACTAATGACATTCTCATCAGCTGAATGTTCAGTGCTAATTAGCACATGCTAGCATGCTAACACGCTAAACAACACAAGGCTTTTATCCAGGAGATCGCTGTTCGTGTCCCGTGTGTTAAGTTTCACTTTCATGTTACAAACAGCTGTGAGTTTGTGTCCCGTGTTCACAAAGTTTACTTTCATTTCCACTTTATAAATATAGTAATTTTCAGCCCAATCATGTTGTTTTTTTTTTCCTAAACCTAACTATAGTGGTTTTGTTGCCTAAACCTATATGTGACACCAAGGGGCATAACAAAGCAGCGGTATTTGACGAGTTGGGACGAGAACATGTTGGTTTCATAGCTGTAACTACTTTTTCACTCTCCTTGTATCAAGAACTACCTTTGATCAACCCTGTCTCCTACAACATTACGTTCTCATACAACTAAACTGCATTCTCAATTACGTTTCGAGGGAAACATGTTTTCTCCCAGATTACGGTTGCAGTTTTAAACAGTTTTAAACATGCGGTTAATATTGTAAATTAAAACAAAACAAATATGCAACAAAACTACTTGGTTAGGTTCAGTAAAACACGTCATGGTTTGGCTTAAAATGACAATGTTTGTGATGTTATTATTAAGCCCCGGAAGTATATTAAAATAAGTGAACCCATCCATCCACCCCGACCTCCCTACGCAGAGTAGCATTACAAACGTTTGTGATACGTCAAAAACAAATGTAATCACGTCAAAATACTTTTCCCTCGAAACGTAATTCATAGTGCAGTTTCGTTGTATGGAAACAGGGTTGCTGTGAATGCACATAAGCTGCATTAACCACATTTCTCCTTCTCAACACTAACATTCCTTCCTGCTGATGGAAGCCTGATGAAACTTGTTTTCCTTTGCCTTCAAGTCTCCAGGCTCATGTGAGCTTGTATGTGTTTGTTTTTTATTAAGAACCCCAGTGGCTACTCGGCCTGTAATACCTACACTTCCTGGGATCCACACAAACATAAAAAATGGTACATTATACAAATAAAAAAAGAAGTAGTGGGGGGAAAAGCAAAGCCCAGGTTAAAAGAGAAAACATGAGCAAGAAAGAAATAAGAATACATATGTTTTGGTTGCGTTTTTTTCTTCCTTTTTGCAAATCAAAGCTGGAGCAAAGAGGTCGCAGCAGGCCGCTACTTCCTGTCAGCAGGGAGAGAAACTGATTCCCTTCTTCTCAAATCTTCAACTTGACTCGTGAGACCTTTTGGACCTGACCTCCTTAGACCCCCACATTAATGCTGATCGTTAAGATTGCTTAAAATCCTTTAGAAGGTATGTGGTCACGCTTTCGATTTAGCCATTAATACATGAGTGCATAAGAGCGTGTCTTAATGACAATCTGGGCCAACAGAGTTATAGATTATACAAATTTATAACCTGGGCATCTGCGTCACTTCGGCTCTGATTCGGTGATCTTTATTCCCAACGGTAATTGAGGGCAAGACAAAGTCATTTAATGCCAGACCTCCAACTCACCAGAGTCCGGGCTGGAGGGGAATTAAATGTATTAGCTTTGCATACATACATTATTTAATGGTTAAGTTCACTCTGTAATGTCTTACTTTTTGCATTATGTATTTTAATGTTTCTTCTTCTTTTTACGAGCTCAGTTAAAAATTATATCACTTGTGAGAGTTGAGTTGATGTGCAGCACAAGTTTTGATGGCTGCTTCAAGTGATGAATGAGAAGACACGGCAGGGTTAAGACCCTCTAGCTGAGCTTTGCCTTTACCCTCTCCTGGAGAGCCATCTAGGACGTTTCAAAGACTCTCTGTTTTCTTGTTATTCTCTAGATTTTGTATTCTAGTTTATCTCCAGGTTCTCTATATCTCCAGAGGGCCATACTGAGGTGGCAGAGGTACAAGCTGCGGTGCCATACATCCGCCTCACATTAAAAGACCGAGAGACGCTTCTTTTTCCTCCCCCAGCCCCTTTATGGTGGATTAATGATTTATTGCTCTGGCTTCTCGCTTTTCTCATCTTACTTGGAGGGGGGGCAGTTTAACAAGCACGCTCATTTTCTCCCCCGGCCTTCAGATAGTCCTCACTCACAGAGAAATGTGCCATGGTGCCACTGTGTGCAGCACAGCTGTGACCCAGTTCAGAGACTTTTTCACCAGTGCAGCCTCAGCGGGGGCGGGAAGGGGGCGGGGGAGGGGTGTGGGGGGGCAGAGGGATCCAGCAAGGAAACCGAACCCGACGGGCACAGCTCAGTCCTGCTCCTCTCTGCCACGTATACGCCACAGCATGCTGATGCACACACTGGGTGGACAAAATCATGTAAACACTTCATGAAAAAGGACTTTGATGTAACTTGATTACCAAACACTGTGTGAGTTGGGTCATTTAAGGCTGCTTGGCAGGACTCCACATGTTACTCCATGATCTGGAGACATAATGTTTCCTATACAAACTTCAGAATCAATAATCTTCTTACCTGTTATCCAGCAGCAGGTTGAACAAAACAACTTCTGAGATCCCACTGATGTCTGTCTGCCCAGAATGATAATATGTTTGCCCGGAGCAAAAAACCAACATTGAAATCTGAAATTTCCAGACTGCACCATTCGGTGCCCCAGCAAGGCATTCTGGTTGGTCATCTCCTGTTGCTTTAAACCTCACATATCAATGCTATCAAATGCTAGACCTTCAAACTGATGTATCTCACCTTTGTACCAGAGTTACGATAATAACTGAGGTTAATTAGGAAAGACACACTTGATTGGGTCTAATCTTCAGTCAATTCTTCTTCTTCCATCAACTGACAGTCTTTTAGCTCGTTCATCAAACCAATTCCGTTCTCAATAAACTGCGCCATTTCAGCTTGTGTTATTTTATACACTCACATTATATGGCAGATCATTTCCATATTTCACCATTAATCTTGTTCCATTATTGGGGTTACCTCCATCTTTGGTGCCATTTGTCTGTGTAGTTTGGTGTAATGTTGGGCCAGTGACCTGTAGGCAGAAACAAACTTCTGGACTCCTCAAAAACACGTATCTCTCTATATAGGAATTATGCTCTTTATCCACTTTACGTCAAATTTGCTACATAGTTGGCCTCATGAAGAACATTTTTTCTCAGATTTAGTTATTACCTATTGATTTTTTGGATTCACCAATGTTTTCTTATTTTTGCTCTTCTCTCACAAGTGAACATTTGTTGTTGAGAGCACTTTTACCAAGATACGAAAAACAAACCATCTTGTTTTCACAGTCCACAAATTGTTCGTCTTCTTCTTACTAACCATTTACATTGAGACTGCAACTTCTATGTTCTCGGAGAGTTCCTTGATTTGATGGTGTATATGTCACCGTGCATCAGGGGCAGACCGATACAGTGAGCCGATTTTACACAAGATTTAAATGTTGCGGTTAAAGTAGTTGCTTTAGAATTGATCAATACTAAGCTATCGATCTATTGAGAGCCCTTAAACCTGAACCATCTTAATACAGTATTTCATTTTATCTGCATCAGAATTGTTAATGTTCTTGCGCACACGGCACAAAACCTGCCCTTATATAATGTTTAGGGGGCGTAACCTATTCTAATCATTCATTATGATTCATCATTCAACACCCCTGGGTAAGAGCACATCTGGATGGTTATGAACGTCTGATGAATCTGGAGTTATAGTCTCTTATTTTTGTCTGTCTCGCTTGAAATTTTGTGCAATTCATTCTTTAATAAAGTCGTCATATTCACAGAAGGTAAAAAATCTGCATGATCGTTACTATGGATATTTTGATGCTGATCAGATTCAAATAAAAAATATCTAAAATAAAACATCTAAACATTTCTCATTTTTAAAGTGTGCTATTTGGGATGTGTTCTCTGACTCCTCGCCAACTTACATACATTTATTTGACATTTACTTTTAATTTTATTTCTTATGTTTACTACTCGGGAGGAAACTTTCCAGAGTGCACCCAGACTTTAGAAGCCATTGTATTAAAGCTGCAATAACCTTCAGGTTGTTCTCGGTGATTATGGGTGCTTTGGTGCTGCACCCACATCATAGCCATAATCCCAGGGAAGAACATCCTCCTGGGTATTTTTGCTAGAGGCAATAACAAACTCATAATCAATACAGTTTGAGTTTACACCACTTATTGCCTGTCAGGCGTGCATCTGCTTCAAGATATGGTGAATATATATATTATATCTGTCTCGGCTCTACCGTCAAACGTGCCATATTTATGCTTTGATATAATCTCTGTATGCATGTCATTTATATTCCCATCTGTCACACTATCACTTGAATTACATAAAATTACCTTATGAAATTTCATTGGAGAGGTAGCAATCATCTGGAGAGGGACAGGTGTCTCTTTAAAGAGACATAATGAGACTGGAATAAACAAGATAACCTTTACGTGTATTTGAATAAAACAATATTATTTCTGTTTTCATGGTTATTATATTGATGTACTTTGGTACAATAAATTCTACCATTTATAACTTGACTAAACATTTTAAAATACTTCAGGTTGACTTTATGATAGCGGCTGATAGCCATCATAATCCTTTACTATCATACGATCTAAATCAATTAGTTTTTAATTCTTTTGCGAAGCAGAGGGTCTTTTTACTCTCCTGGGTATCTCACTCTCTCGCTTTAACTCTGTCGTTTGGCATACAGATCACTAATTTATGATCTGCATTTTAAGAGCCTCTGAAATAGCTGTGAAATGGCTTTTTATTAACTCATTTTATTCACAGCTTTATCAATTCAACCTGCACAATAACCTTCACTCTTTACTGAATGTAATCACCATAAATCCAGTAAGCAACACACGCACAGTTAGAAGTTTCATCAGTCATCAAGTGTTTATTTTAACCATATGATCTAAAGCAGTGGTTGCCAACCTAAATTAAAGGCTGACTCCATCTGCGTTTTTTCTGGGGTTTTCAAAAGGAAAGACTCAGCTGTTGCAAAAAGCAGTGATGTTGGTTACCAAAGAAAGTCACTAATCAATAAGGTTATGAGTAATGTGAATGCGAGCACTAGCTGAGTCAACGTTAGCTGTGCTAAATTTGGAATTAACTGAAAGGGTTAGTTTGGATTTTTTGAAGTGGGGTTGGATGTAGGTTCATTCCGGTCTCATCAAATGACGTTTGAATGGCACTGCAATTTGTAAGTCATTTTGCGTGCAATAGCAACGCCGTTCTTGCTTTTGTCATGTCATTTTGACATCATGCAGCCTGTAGGCTACTGACTGACATGTAAATTCATCCACGTGAATATGCTACGCTCAGAGTTAGTGACGTAGAATAAGAAGTGAGAAAGACTGCTTATGGTGGATGAGTCCAACAAACATAGGATTTACAACCAAGAGACCGGTGTTCATGTCCCAAAATGCTGTTGAGTTACTTTGAAGTTACGTTAGTGACGTTTTTGAAGTGTTTTCCATGTGGTGTTTCCGTCCTTTACTTATACCTACTTATTTTAAGCCGGACCATGATGTTTTTGCCTATTGATGCCAGTGCTTCCGTTTGTTGCATGGAGAGTGTGTATTTTTAGATTAATGGGCCTTTGCAACAATGGGCAGTCCCCCATTTGATGCCATGTTCTCATTCACAGGTCGTCACATACGGACACATGGCCGCTGTTTTAAACAGCGATAGCTATATCTACATAGGAAGTGGGTCCTCTTCATGGAGTCTGCTATGTTGCACCGCCATGTTTCAACAGTAGCCCAGAATGGACAAACCAAACACTATTAACTTTTCCTGCTTGGGCCGGAGTCAATAACGTTACTTGCTCCCGTCACTGCCGCCCTCTCTCTCTTGCTTCACCACTCACTCCCCACGTACACACACACACACACATTCTACTGCTCCAAATGACCTACTACGCTACTCTTACAACAATTGGCTCTAGAGAAGGACATTCGCGTTTTCGCGCCGGCCACCGTAGCTCTCGCTTGGCACACAAGGGAGGCTTAAGTTGATTGCAATCTCCTCACCTCACCACTAGATACCACCAGATCCTACACACTGGACCTTTAAGTAGTCAATGTAAATAAGTCAAGGATTGACTTTTGGTTTCACACAGGACATGAGCAGCGGTCTCCTGGGTGGAAGTCATCTGTTTGTTTGACTCATCCATCCACCCCGTCCTCCTCTCTATGTGGAATTTCACGCAGAGAACTTGTTCTGAGCATCTAATATTGCTACGGCGTGAAATGACACGCAAAAAGCAATAAATGCGTAACAACAACATGCAAAATACTTAAGAAATTGGTGTGATACCAGGCTGAGAAAATAGGTTGAAAGAACATCTGAAATTTCCCTTAATAATGAAGCACGGTGTTTTTTTGGGCCTGGTGGACTGTTAGCTCAGCTGAACCAAGCTGATAGACCTGTTTATGTGATTGTCACACGTTTCCAGCCCACCTGGGAACGGCGCCATCAGCGCGGGATGTCCTGGTTAGGCTTCTTGTTCAATCACTGCTCTTGGCTGCCGGTCGTGTTGCCCGTGGCATTTTGATTGAATGTTTTCTATTCACACACACAGCTCCCTTTAATGGCCCTTTTCATGTGACAGTGATCTATATGCAGGTAATTACAATTGGCTATGATGGATAGTGCTGTCCGATTTACCATGATTATCCTGAGATTAAACATGTTTCAGAAATCCCAAATGTCAAAAACTATTACAAGGTCACAGGAGGAGTTGGTTCTTCAGGTTATAAATTTATTTGGGATGATATGAGTGCAGTGCTAACCATAAGTATATGAATTTCTCTTTTATGATAAAAAATATTTAGAATCTAGATCATGTGATGTTTGTGAAAAGCAACGTGCCGTGAGATCAGACAGTATGTACCTTAGAAACCATGTGTGCCTTGTTTATGATGACTAAATTTCTCAGCATGGCTGTCACACTGCAGAGTGTGAAAACACACTCATTTGATGTTTAGACAGACAGGTTTCACAGGCCTGTCTGACTGACTGAAGCCTGCCAGAACGGCGACGAATGCTTCATAGACACGATGACAAAGCCAGCGAGTCTTGAGTGTCAGCGTCTGCGGAGGAAACTAAACGGAGAAAATGGATCAAGTATTGCCGAATGCCCTTTTCTGTTAGTCATTTAATAATCTTGTTGGCATATTCTTCGGTTGTGTGTTATTTTGTTTTAGTTCCTTTTTTTCCGTCCAGAGGCATTTATCTCGACTGTCATCGTGAGTAACAATTTGTTCGAAATTGACCTCCCTTGTTAAAATAAAGGTTATTTAGAAAATAAAAATAAAAAAATTCTCAAGGTTGTCTCTGAAAGCTTGGCTGGTCCGGCGCCAGCCAGGCAAGAGGAAGCCAAAGAGTTTCCTGAACTGAGAGGACATCCGCTAGAAAGACAAGGCCTTAAAGTCTAATTGGTCTGATTAGAGGGACTCCTAAGCCAGCACTTCTGATTAAGTGGAGTGATGGAGGCGATAAAAGCCGACTGGCAGGTGGCGCTGGACCATTAAGTGGGCAAAATGAAGCAAAGTTCAGTCCTGGCTGGATGGAGATCCTGTCTTATATTTCATCCTCTGTGAGCAGTGAGATGGGACCATATCAGTCATCATCTTGTGCCAGCGTCGGCTCCATGCGTCTTCCTGCTGCAGCCATTCATAGACTGACACATGCTCAAAGTGTGAACAAAAGCAAGGGCAGAGCCAGGAACATTTCTGCTTCAAGAGTTTCACATTTTCCTCCTCAGCCGACGTCTAATCGCCTCATTCTTTTTCATTCCTTTGTGTGTTTATGCTGCTGGACCCAAACATTTTCCCTGCACCTTCTGCAATATGCACAATTTAATATTTTGTACTTATATATATATAATAAGCAGATTAGATTTCATTTTCCTTTTGGCAACGCACCAACAAGTTAAAATTCAGTTTAAAAACAATAACTGGCGAAAGGAGAAAGCGAAGACAGCCATGTAGCTCTGCAGGGCGTGTGCTATAACTGAGTTTACGAACCACAGGAAAAAAAGTAGCTCTTTTCTTCCAATTCTGGTGACGTATTGCTGTTTTGTGTTGACAGATGTGCCCCAGTGTGTTCAAAGTTCACTCTGGTGCACACTTTACAAGTCTCAACACTCTATGCAGACTACACTAAACACAAAATGTGAAAAATAAAAGTAGATATGCGCATTGCTAAACACAAGGGACATATTTTTTGCTAAAAGCTCAATGCCTGAGTGCTGTCAGCCTTGCAGTGTCATTTTGGGACACGAGTCTTGATAAGGAATTAGGTCGTTTGCGCTGGGTAAGGAGGCGGCAACGTATGGCTGGATAAGAGAATATTATTCTCTATTAATGCTAATCCTCACACCTGACTGCATAAAACTGGATTTATCACGAAGGACAAGTGGGAATGACATGCTTCAGCAGTCAATCACACACAAAGATAAAGGATGTGATCTCATTAAGCCATCCCTTTTTGTATCTGTTTTGTTCATTATTCTTTAGCTCAGAGAGTAAAGTCCTCTAAGGGTGGGAGGGAAGGAGGGTGGAAGGATCAAACACACAGGACTTTCACTCAGGGGACCG
>CAKAOH010039727.1:0-16857 GCA_916701665.1 Sebastiscus tertius
ATATACATATACATATATATACATATATACATATACATATATATATACATATATATGTATATATATATATATATATTGATACTGAAAACATGCCCTTATTAATATCCTAATATTAATTTTAACCAAATCACCCACAACACTCCCCCTCCTCTCTCCACCATCGTCAAAGATTTCAAATGGCTCGGCATTGGAGGTCAGAGCAAAGTTCATCATCATCTACATGCTTGAGACGTTGCTAAATTATGCCATATAGAAAGTAAATGAATAGACTGTTATCAACTTGTTGGTCCGTCCTGGTTGTACTAACACTAGTCAGTCAAACTGGTGTATTTTGAACGCCTGCGGGATAATTGCGACACAAACATCTGCAGAACTTTGAGGTGACTAATGCCACAGTGAACAGCTAAATCACAACAACATGTGTGCACGTGGGCTCGTAAGCGATGGAGGTGACGAGGGGCAGATTTCATGAACATCTGCTACTGACACACACACACACACACACACACACACACACACACACACACACACACACACACACACACACACACACACACACACACACACACACACACACAGCATGGAAAGTGAGAGGAGGAAGTGGGTGGAAAGAGAACAGCTCAGGCACACGCTGCTTTGTGACATTTACATGTATTTGTGTTTACCTGTACATATGCAAATATAACTGCACACACACACACATACACACACTGCCCGATGTTCAAAAAGGTGTTAAAGGAACATATAAACATGTGCACATGCACATCTTGCAGAAGTTTTGTGTGTTTCCGAGAAAGTCTGAATAATTCAAGAACTTAGCAGAAGTCCTTGGAAGCTAACACAACAAACACACACATTTATTTTACCCTCCAGTGAATCTGCAAATATGTTTTTACACTACGTGCTTGGATTTGATTAAACATCATTTTTATTCTTTTTGAAAAGTGGAGTCTGGGGTGCACGGCCGGTGTCGGGGCAAAATTCTTGCTCAATACTTGGGTTCAACTCCCACTAGAGCTACTTCCAACATGGTTGTTGGTCTAGGAATGGGTTCTGATAGCCAATTCAATAAATATAATATCAATTATAATTAATATCGATTTTTCCGGTTGGCAAAATACCAAAGGTTCACTAAACTCTCACTCCAATCTATTATCAAACCTGTTCTCTATCCTTGATCGAAGAGTAAAACATAGTACAGAACATTCAGGTAGCAGCTTCTCATTTGTAGCCGACACTTAATGTCAAATTTCACCAGTTAAAAAAGAAACTTGCGAAGTACCACTACATATGTTAAAAAGTAGTATAAAGTCTTTTGGGGCTCCGGAGGGAGTCACACGAAATCTGATAAATGACTTCAAGCGATGTCACTCGAGTCAGCGTCGGTTGGGGCTGAAGACTACAAGTTTGAAAATGAAACACATCTGGTGATGTTAGAAAGAAGTGGGCTTACCAGATCTCTCTAGCCTGCCGCTCCTCCCTGCTAGAGGCTCGAGTCCTTATTAGCTCCTACTAGCATTTCAATGTCTGACCGAATTGTGGTTGACTTTCATTGTGGGTAAAATAAGGGTTTGACAAGGAAGAAGAATGTATGATATGATGATGGACAATATCTCTGGTTCTTTTTAGTGGGCAACCTCCGGGTCTGAAAAGTGAAGCCAATGCTGAAGTGCCTTAAACTTGCATTCTCTCCAATAGCCAGCAGGGGGCGACTCCTCTGGTTGCAAAAAGAAGTCTGATAGCATAGAAGTCTATGAGAAAATTACCCCAATTCTCACTTGATTTATTACCTCAGCTAACATTATAAACATGAGTAAATTATGGTTTTATTTAGAGTCAAATAGAGCATAAAGCAGGGTATGTTTTAGGGCGTGGCTACCTTATGATTGACAGGTTGCTACCACCGCGTTGTCCTGTCTGGGAGTTGTCTGTGTTTTAACCCTTTCACGGTGTGTTTTCAGTTCATGAAAGTTAATTGTAACCTTTTTGGTCACCTTAAAATGTCTTATTCAGCGTTCGGTTGTTCTTAACTCCACCCTCTCCTGTCACTTCTGATTGCAAAAAACCAAGATGGCGAAGACCAAAACGCCAAACTCGAGGCTTCATAACTGCAGTCCACAAACCAATGGATGACGTCACAGTGACTACGTCCACTTCTTATATATTTTTTCCCATCATGGGTCAGACAATGTTATATTATTTATTTATATACATCATATACTTCTTTTTTTAATTTTGTCAATTAAAACAAATATATTAAATTGATTCTGTTTAAAGGGTATTTCTTCACACACACACACACGCACACACACACATGCGCGTGCGCAGAGGAGAGACAGGTTAAGTGAAGATAACGTTGTCGGTAGTGAATATAAGGCTATTATACTATGTGTAGGATTGTTTCAGTCTCGTGATCCAAACATTTCTAATAACTCCAAAGTGTTGTTAAGTCCAAAATTTTAAAAATGTATTGAAAAAAGATAAAAGTAATAATTTCCAAAATTCACAACATGGTTTTTTTTAATTAAATATTCTGCTTCAATCCATATTAGTTGGCATTTAAAACAGTTTCACTGTGGTTAAAAAACTGTTGGGGGGCATACACTGATGAGTACTATTCAAGTTGATTTGATATAAAAAGATTAACTCATTCAATCAGATGAATCATTTTATTCAAATTAAGGATTTTGTTCAAGGATCTTTTTTAAGGTTATGACGTCTTTCATTTTAAAACCTCAATAGCTGTAAAAAAAATTGACATCCGGTACAGTCCTATTAAATGAAGCTGCCACCCAAAACTGCAATATCTGTGCCTTCTCAGATCTCAATTGAATCTTTGAGTTTTTAGATATTTATAACTTTAGTTACTTGAAAAATGTTGAAACCTAAATGTAATCATATTCAATAAGAGATTCAAAAGGATTTGGATTCAGTAGTGGATTTTTATTCAGTAAAATGCTACTTTGATTTGATCAAATGCCGTCATTAAGAGTCATTAAAGGCTCCTATTTGAGGAGGATAGCATGAACACATCCCGATCATTCTTTTTTGTCCCTCAACCAACTCTTTCTATTCTCTTTCCTTTACATTCATCCCTCCTTCCTTTCCTCTCCTCTCACCCAACTCTTCCCGTCTCTCCTTTCTCATTGCACTCTCCTCTCCGTTGTTCCCATCCCCCCATTTCTCTCTGAGCTGCGGACTGTCAGAGGGGCCATATATTTGACACAGTGCACCATGGACTCCACACACTCACACGCACATATATCCAATCCACGATATAGAGTTCACTAATGGGGCAGCGGGTATGAGGGGAACGGGAGATGGAGTCGGCTGGGCGTTGTGGAGTCCATCAGACATGTTATATAAGACAGTGACGAGGACTTTCCTTCACCATAAATCTATACCTTATGGAAGATACTGTAATGTCAACACCAGCTCTACGTATATTACTGGATACAAGATTAAGCAACTTCCCAGAGCCCCAGGTGGTGTTGCCAAATAGCTTCTTTTTTTTTTTTTTTATCCAACCAACTGTTAAAAAACCAAGAATATTCAATTTGCAATTATATAAAACAGAGAAAAGCAGCCAATCCTTATATCTGAGAAGTTTGAATGAGAAAATGTTGTCTTTTTTATGTAATGAAAGAGGATTTATTATCAAAGATTTTTGTATCTTCCAGTCAATCGCATAATAAACTAATAATTTAAGCACGTATATAGTACATTAGTTCAGATTCCTGTGATGGAACATATCTCAGCAACTCTGCAGCCTTTCAAACAGATATGAACGCAGCAATTGGAGCATTTTAAACACACCATTAAAAAAAAAAAAAAACACACACACAGCAATGTTTTACTCTCTTATTGATGGTTACAATATTTCGGAGTGTTGTGATGTTTAAAAGGTTTTTTATTAATCATTCATTTCTGACAAGCTGCCGGATCGCTGAGATATCGCCACACATAAGAGACGAAGCCTGAGCTTCAACAGTATCACGACTACCAGTCAGTAACTCATACTGCGTGATGTCAAAGAGTCCGAAACTACTCCTTTAAGTGGATGAATTCATGTGGCACGTTCAGCAGGGCGGGCTTCGTGCAGCTCTGCTCTCCGACTGCTCTGCTCAGGCTCACTAAACATATCGCGCTCGCCCTGACGCATCAATAATGTGGAAAATACACAGAGAGTTTCCACTTCTGTTGCTTCACCTGACCCAAGTGACTTTTCCTCTCTCTCCCCCTCTGTTCCTTATTTCTCACTTACACCATGCAGTCACACTCCCTCTCTTTCTCCTTAACACACTAAGGCTTCACTCACACCAAATCAGGCATTGCAGCGAAAACGCCAGTCCAGTGGGGTGGTGGGAACCACGGGGGGATGCTGCAGCCTGTGGCGAAAAGTCGCAACAGTTTTGGAGACAAATTTTGGAGAAACACAACCCAACGTCACTCTGCGGTGGCCAATCACGTAACCCGCCAATTAGACAGGGAATCCATGACCATCACACCATGGAGTGTAGCGTTATCTTTCATGTGTAGTCACTCAATTTGGCCCTGTGCATCCTGGTTAGTTATTGAAAGTAAAAGTGTTTTTGTTATCTGTCGATATGGACAGACGACATAAACGGGCCATTTGAGTGACATTAAAGGCTCCCGACACCGCCGCACAATCCTGGCCTGCGCTAATCGCCGCAACGCCTGATCTGGTGTAAATGTAGCGACAGCCTAAACTCCAGGCAGTGTGCCTCTTTCTAAGAAAGTATGGCGCTACAACCCTGAAGACATCACACAAGTGATGAATGACACTAAAGAGTGGGAGAAAACCAAGTTCTAAACAGTGAAGTCACTCGGGGGGGTCTTTGACGAGAAACATGCAGGCAAAGTTCTTGTGTGTAAATTAAACATAACAGATAAACTGACTGATCTGCTGTGAAGGAATCTGAGTCAGCTGAAGTAGTCGGAACTCTTGTTTACATTGTTCGAAACATATTTATATAAAAGATGTGGCATGTGTGAGGACTTTAACTGCACAATATTGTATTGTCTGAAACACATTGAGCTGATTTCAATGTTGATTGTTACTGCGCAGGTTGAATATTAAAATTTATGCTGCAAGAAGTACAAACAGAAAGCAGAATCACAACAGATGCTACAGTACCTGACAATTTCAAAAACATATGTCAATTCAGTGAAAATATAAATCCTAAAATGTAGTGGCAGATGAAAATGTGGATAAACTCTAATGCCAAACTGGTGTTCATAAGAAAACAAACACCCTCATCAACAACAAGTCCTGCTTTCTGACTTAATCAATGTCATATATAACACAAGTTTTTGATGTAAGAACAGATGCATGGATAAGTAAGAATGACAGAGGCAAGGGACGTCATCCACTGTACCTCCTCTTGTTGGAAAGGAAAGCAACATAACCTACAAGCCCCATGCAGCTTTAACAAGAACCCACATCATTTACCAACATGTCATATTGTTTTGGAGTACACAGACACTAAGTTGATTCAGATAATCAACATCAGTAAAATGATTTAAGGTGTGTTTCCTGCAGGACCGCTCCAACACAACTCCGGCTTTTAAATCAAAGCTTCAAACGTTCCTGTTTGCTGCTGCCTTTTATTAAACCAGATAATGATCTTATACTGCACTAGAGCCTTTACTCTTGTGTGTTATACTCTATTTTAGCTTCTATCCCAGCTTTTATTTTTTAGCTTGTTTTTATTTTCTAATCTTTAACTGTTTTAATTATGTCTTAATGTTCTTTTGCACTTTGTCACAATGTTCTTGAATGTTTGTGTAAAGCACTTTGAATTGCCCTTTTGCTGAAATGTGCTCTACAAATAAAGCTGCCTTGCCTAGAACTATTCAAATAAACTTTAAAACTAAAGTTCCTTATAAAGATGTGGATTTTATATTGTTTATTATTATAAATATCAGCCGGTTACGAGGTCAATTAAGGTCACATAAAGCATCAGATTCCAGGTCTTCATCACCAAGCCCCATACAGCTTTAACAAGAACTCACTTAGAAATACAATCATTTACCAACACCTTGTTTTGGAGTACACAGACATTCAGATTCAGATAATCAACATCAGTCAAATGATTTAAGGTGCGTTTACATCAATACTTTTGCAGCCAATTTGCAATGCAAACAATTAATTTTAAATATGTCATTAGTTTCCTCACATTAATGAGAATTACACAGTTATTTAGGCTTATTTGTTGTCATTTAACTTTAAAAAAATGAAACCTCCTGGTAGAACTATTCAAATAAACTTTAAAACTAAAGTTCCTTATAAAGATGTGGCTTTTATATCGTTTATTATTGTAAATATTAGCCCGGTCGCGAGGTAAATAAGGTCACTGTAGAGCATTAGGTGTGTTTTATTATCAATAATTTTGCAGCCAATTTGCAATGCAACAATATACAGTCTGTGCACTGTTATAAATATGGTCAAACAATCGATTTTAAATATGTCAGATTAGTTTGGGATCCCTTTTTCCTCACATTAATGAAAATGAGTTATTTAGGCTTATTTGTTTTCACTTAACTTTAAAAAAAAAAAATGAAACCTCCTGGTTGAACTATTCAAATAAACTTTAAAAATAAAGTTCCTTATAAAGATGTGGCTTTTACATCGTTTATTATAAATCTTAGCAGGGTCACGAGGTGAATTAAGGTCACTGCAGAGCATCAGACTCCAGCTCTTCATCACCAAACCTACATTTTTAAAAGTGCGACTGTCTGTGCAAACTAAACTAACTTGCACCACAGACGCACTATGTGTCTCCAAAATGCGTAAAAACTGCAACCTGAGTGAGCCGCACTACTTTTGCATCAGTTTTTTTGGTGTACCTGGTTGGTGGTGTCAGGCGGCAGGTTCTTAATGAGGATTTTCCTCCTGTTGCTCAGCTCCTGGCGAGTTTTGGCCAGCCTCCTCTCGATCTCCTCCGGCTCCAGGTCCGGCAGGTCGCGGAGGCTGATCTCCGGGTCTGGAGGCTGCGCTGCGGCCGCCGCTGCCGCTACCGCCTCCTCATCCTCCGGCTGCTGCCGGCTCTCAGGGCTGTCCATCTCCGGGGAAACAAGTGAGCTCTGCCCGGCAAGAGAGGAGTGAACCAGCGGCGGCTGGATGGAGGAGGCTGCCGCCATCTTGGGTAGCTGAGTGAGAAGTGAGAGAGAGAGAGAGAGAGAGGGAGGGAGAGAGGGAGAGAGAGGGAGAGAGGGAGGGAGGGAGCAGGTGGGAGGTGTGTCTGTTAGTGAAAGAGAGAAAGGTAAAACATCCACTTGTGTATAAAATAATAAATAAAATGCAAAAAGGCTGTTTTATTTGAGTCAAACTCCTTTATTCTTAAATGTGTTCATCATTCATGGACTCAAATGTTTATTATACTTATATTGTCTATAGAGGATAATCATCAAGCAAACATCCTCTGGTTTGGTTAGTTTAGTGGATGATAAACAGAAAACAGTGAAACTGGTAGAGGAGTGAAAGGTGTGTGAGAGAGAGAGGGAGAGAGAGAGAGAGAGAGGGAGTGTGAGAGAGAGGGGGAGAGAGAGAGAGAGATAAAGAGAGTGAGTGAGGGAGTGAGAGAGAGAGAGGGAGAGCAGGTGGGAGGTGTGTCTGTTAGTGAAAGAGAGAGAAAACTAAAACATCCCGAATAAAATGCAAAAAGAAGTCTATTTTAATTGAGTCATGTCCTTTAGTCTGAAATGTATTCATCATCATGGAATCAAATGTTTATTGTACTTATTGCCTATATAGGATGATCATCTCTAAACTCTTTTGGTTTGGTAAGTTGTTGTTTTTCTTTTTTTTAGTGGATGATACAGAGAAAACAGTGAAACTGCAAACAGCAGGGTTTTATTCCATTATAAAGGTTGTTTATTCGTTTTAAGGTAACATGAGCAGGATGCAGTTCATAGCTGGATCTGAAGGGTTTTTTATGGGCAGTTTGCTGCTCTGGTGGTTTGGTCAGGCTGCTGCACCTCGTGGACTCCTGGCGACCCCAGCTGTCTGCTGGATGTATAGAAGACAATTAAAGAGCCTCCAATGTCACCAATGGCATCAATGTTGTTAGCTTAAAGCAGCAGTAGGTAGAATTGGAGCAAATATCTTTAAAAAAAGTTATTTTTATAAAACGGTCTCTATATCCTGACAGTAGTGCATGAGACAGGTAATCTGAAAAAAGAAATCATGTGCCTCTGGTGTCCTCCGGTGTTCCATAATGGCATCTGCAAGATTTCACAGACCGGAGGAAAACAACCAATCAGAGCCGAGCTGGAGTCTGCCGTCTCTGAGCAGCTGTCAATCACTCGCGAACTCCGATCAAATGGTCAAACTAGGCAGCGCTGATCAAATATGAATCATATTCTGTTACTGTAATACCTATTTCTTGCATAAAATGTTTTCAGAAACATCTTGTAGTGTACTGTTAGGCTGTAAAATTAGAAAGTTTCTGACCCAGCAGCCATGTTGAGATTAGTTTAGGAAACACTATGGCATTTAATTAGTATCGAAACTCGCCCGCGCACAGAACAGTATCTGCGAGCAGAAAAGCATCCTCTCGAGGGAGCATTTCTGCTCTGCGTGCACAATTGTAGTCGCTCGATCGCGGGGGCTGTGATGAGCGCTCGCTCGACCCTCTCTACGCGCTCGCAACTGCTCAACTCGCTTGCTCGTCAAGTTGACACGGAGAAGAAATGCTTCCTCCCGGTTTTGATACTAATTAAACGCCATAAAATACCAAGCACCGCCCACCAGCCGGAGCACAAACTCTCTCATTTTACAGCTAAACAGTACACTACAAGATGTTTCTGAAAACATTTGAGGCAAGAAATAGGCATTACAGTAACAGAATATTGATTCATATTTGATCAGCGCTGCCTAGTTTGACCGTTTGATCGGAGTTTGCAAGTGATTGACAGCTGCCTCCGTTGAATGAACAGCCAATAGGAACGCTCTCTCTCTCTCTAGATTTTTTAAAGCCTGAAAACAGAGCCATGAGGAGGTGGAGAAGTCTAGTTTTCTCTCAGAACACTTGAATTACAATATGCTGAAAGGTTATTATGGAATTTTTGCCCAATGATGCCAAAAATATTCAGCCTGCTGTAGCTTTAAATCCTGTAATCTCCTGATTTGAGTGAATATATCCTCATCTACATGTTGAGTCTGACTGTAAATGTTCTGTAAAGTGTGTACAGTACATTGTAAACAGCAGGGAGCTGGTAAAATATGTGAACGAGCTGAATGACAAGAAAAACTCAGTTCTTATTTTTGTTCTGCAGCCCAATTAACACATTTATTCTTTTGGTCAAAGACAGAAAAAGAGAGAGAGCGAAGGCATTCATTGGAGAATAGCTCTAAACCACCATCCTGTTCCCTATGTGCATAATGTTACCATGAATGGCTGCGTGCCTTCCATCCTTTCTACCCAAGTCATCCAGCGAATGCCAAACTAGCAGCCAACCGAGCCTGCCTGCCTGCCCACCGTGGGTGGAAAGCTGCTCCTGGCAAACACAAAGGGAACAGAGCTCCCTGCCGAGTCTTCACAATGCCTATGTAGCTTCCGCAGGCTGCATGAGTCGCTGACAGACACACACACGGTAAACTCACACCCATCAAGATGCATTCACACTCCCGTAGGCCCACAAACATGTCAGCAATCGCACACATCTACCCACTAAAGGAGATATTGAGAGCGCGATTATGCCGAGACGGTGAAATCAACCTCCATCATCCAACCTCCATGTTCTCTCTCTCACGCCATCTGTGTGAAGCGTTTCTTGGCAGATCGGAGTCCAGACAATCACAGTTGTCAGTGGGTGAAAATGATCTCACACTGCCAAGTGGCTGAACCAGTGTAACCGACACACACCGACTGTATATATGGACCAATCAAGCTTTACACGCGGTCCACTCCAGAGCAGAGAGGCCGAAGAAAAGGGCAGTTTATGTCATTTCAAACAGAAGGAATAGAGGATGAACAGCATTTTTTTTTCCTGCGAAAAATTCAAGACGTCTTCATGTATCAGTTTGATTCTACTTAGTATTATATGAGCTGATGTCACATCTCCCCTGCAAACCAGAAGGTGACAAATGCTCCTATGGAGTAGAAAGACGATTCCAGGGTGCAGCGCTGATAGATGCGACTACTTCTTAAGCTCAAACGATGAGCTGATCAGCAGAAAATAAATCTTTAACTATTTTGTAAGACTGTGAAAGTTAATGACCCGTTAATGCAAATTAGTTTTAACGGCGCTAATTTCTTAAATGCATTAAAGTGTCAGTAGGCAGTATATTTTTGGCATCAATGGGCAAAAAATCCATAATAACCTTTCAGCATATTGTAATTCAAGTGTTCTGAGAGATAACTAGACTTCTATACCTCCTCATGGCTCTGTTTTCAGGCTTTAGAGACGGGAGACTTTGACCAATCACAGGTCATTTCATTGAGCGAGCATTCCTATTGGCTGTGTTCCGGTCATGTGACCAGAACTTTGTGCTCTTTCACCATCAGGTTACCTGTTTCATGTGCTACTGTCTACAATTTGAACAGATAAAAAGATGTGCGATTAATTTGTGTTTAATCGCGATCAACTATGGGCAATCACGCGATTAATCGCAATTAAATATTTGAATCGATTGACAGCCCTACTATATTGATTATCAGTTAATCTTTCAAGCAAAATTGCCAAACATTCTCTGGTTGCAGCTTCTCAAATGTGAGGACTTTCTTTGTGTGTAAGGATGTCCTCTTGGGGTCTGGGAAATTACAATGGGCACTATTTTCTTAAATTTTCTAGAAACAAATATTACTTGATTAACCCAGACAAAGATTGGGGCTTAACTTGGTTCCTGGTACATCAGGCTACAGCTTCTGATCAGCTGTTTTCAATTAAGATTCAGCCATGTCCTCATAGTGCTACAAATCACAAACTAATGTCCTCCTGCAAATCAAAAGGTGAGGAATGCTCCTGAGCAGCATTCATCCCATAAATACACAAGACATGTTTTATTACCAATACCAATCAGGTGAAACAAATACTTTCTTTAACATTTGAAAGGCATTCGAAGAAGTCCGTTTGTGCTCTATCTGCAGCTCATACAATAGTGGGTGCCTGCTGACAGATTGGGGGACATGAATCATTGAGCAGTGGCTCTCTGAAAAGACAGCGAGGACTTGCCTGTCACTTGCACAGGCTGATTTCAGAGACGCATGAATCACTCCACTAAGTGCTAAACAACGTTTCCATGAGAGAACAATTAATTTGTTCTCTCAGTCCCACTGGCACAAACGCATGCCATATTACACTTACAGACACACTCTGACACACACACACACACACACACACATTAACTTGTGTCAGCCTACAGTACAGTCCCACCGCCGCACAGTTACACAAACTCTGCAGCTTTCAAACCGTTGTACCTATGTGCAAGTCAAACCCCATAATAATGGGCTATGCTTCACAAGCCAAGGGAAAAAAGAGATGTTGGTCCCTCTCCATCTAAAAACACAAGAGCCCTGCTGGTGCTTCAGCGTGTCAGCCAGTGATTCACAGCCTTTTGGAGTGGGTGGTAGTAGAGAGAGAGGAGAAGAAGAAAGCGGGAAAAAACGTTTCGCCACTGCTCGCTGGGACTGAGAGTGTGAGCGCGTGGGTGGGCAGAGTGGCTGAACGGGCAAAGCAGGCACCTGGGATCAGCTCAGTAGGCGTGAGGATGGGAGGGGGGAGGCGGTGGGGGGGGGGGTTGAACCCTAAATGGCAAAGTGGTTCATTGCGCGTGGGAGTTGACGGTGAGCACATACACGTGTGTGCATCCTGCATGATTGTGCAGTGTGATTACTGACATCTCACTCTGCAATCCTGTCTGGAGATATAAAAAAAAAAAATGGACTGTAGCTGCATTTCTGAGCTGGTGCTGTGCGCACATAAATGATCAGTCTGGTGGCGTGGCTTTCATTTCTCTGGAAGAGATTAAGGGGACATGTGACCTGCTAAAAACAGCTGACCTGAAACCACGGAGACAATATCCACAAGAAGTCCCTGCCCAATTCATGTCCTAATTACAGTGGTCATAAGCATAACTCTTCAGCAGTGCGTCAGGGAAGGGCAAGTGAATCTGTAGCGAGGAAGTAGCATCTAATTTAACGTGAATAAACCCAAGCATAACTCAAGTGTGTACTTTTTTTTATGTCTTGATCCCTATAAAGGCCCCAATTAGGTTTTTAGATCTAACAAGAAAGTATAAAATTGTGCCTTTGAGCAGAACATTGTGAAATCCCTCCTTGGCAGATTTTGCTGTAAGATTCAAGTTGTTTTTGCACACGTTTTCCACATATTTTTAGCAAAACCCACACGATACGTTAGAAAGCACTTTGAAATCTGTTCGACAGACTTTTCTAAGTGCTTTAAATTGCAAACATGCAAGACTTAAGATGATGATCATACTGCTGAGATGCGCTTGGGAAACTGGGACTGCACACAAAATATGCTGCTAGTGCATGTCTGCTGTACTAGTTGGCAGAGCAAAGACTGACTGAAATGACCCGAGGGTGCTTGGACAGCGAGCTCGGTGCTCTAATTCACAGCGTTTCCCTGGCAGGGAGCGGCAGACAGCTCGGGAGGAAGAGGGAGAGCGGCGGAGATAGAGTGACAGTGGAAAAGAGGCAAATGTCAGGAAGGTATGAATGAAAATGATAAGGTTTATGGGACATGGCGACAGGCGGGCTGACGGAGACATGGGGAAAGCGCTCCTTCTCTCCCTCAGCTCTCAACAGTGCTGAACTACTTACCTGATGATGTCAGTAAACTGAGAGCCCAGCTCTCTATTTCCACTGTCCACCTCAAGGAGAAACAATTTACTTAGCTGCACTCTATGACCTTCTCTTAAAGTAGACACACCACCTATGCTCACCTAGTCAGTAGTTCATTTTAATACAACGTGATATCTCAAAAGATGAGAGCAGATGAAAGTCGACTCACCTTGCAAATTCACAGATCCTCTATACACTCAATATTCTCCGATTAAATCCTCTCCATACAGTCTAGGTGTCTCTTCCAATATTAGAATAACACACTTATTAACTGAACTGAATGTGTCATGTAGTGTAGCAGAGACACCAGGAGATCTGAGTATTAATCAAAACCACCATGAACCAAGTTGTTCCATATTAGTCATTATGGTGTTTCTCATGTTAATAAAATCAACCTTATAACAAATCTCAGTAAACAAACCTGCAGCACAATTCTTACTGTTCTCTCGATGCTGAATTGTACAATCAAATTAAACACAAGCCCATTACCGTTTGGTCAGAGTTAGGGCAATATGTCAATATTATATCGATATCGTGATATGAGACTAGATATCGTCTTACATTTTGGATATGGTAATATCTTCTTTATACAGTAGGTGTTGTATCCTCCTGGTTTTAAATGCTGCATTACAGTAAAGTGATGTAATTTTCTGATCTTACCAGCCTGTTCTAGCTGTTCTATTATTTGCCCTTCACCCACTTAGTCATTATATCCAAAAATATTGTGAGATTTGATTATCGCCCAGCCCTATAGTCATAATGAGACAAAAAAGCAAAGGATTTTTAAAAAAGATGGGGCTTTTGTTATACATTTTTCTTATTGCTGACACATTCCCTGAAAAGACAAACCAACAATGCATCAGCCCCTCTATTAATAGAATAGAAGAAAAACAATACACGACTAAAATTAGAATATATTCACTTATGCACCGAAAAATAAACTTCCATGGCCTCCGCCATTTCTGACAACGTCAACAAACACGTCACATGTCGTGAACTTGGAGCTTTAAGAAACTCTCCGCTTAGGAGGTCGTGAACACCACAAGAGGGGACCACTCCATTTTAAGGCACCATAACCGCTGGTAGCAGACTAAAAGACTAGATACTTTCTTATAACAGCTGGCCAATGTTGATTTTAGCAAACTAGCAAATGATTTTAGAGTATTTTCAGCTGTTGATTTGGTGTACTCGTGAATATTTATGGCAGCAGGATGCTGTATGTGGAATGGCACAGATGAAAAAGCTGTATATCAGGCTTTGGCTACACAGAATATACTTGTTAGTAGGATCAAGATCATTGTTGGTTTTGATCTCTTCATGGGATTTCCTGACAACAAAAATAACTACAGAATGGGGTGCCCTAGTAGAGTGCGTGCCTCATGTATCAAGGATGACTCCTTATCCTTACTCTATCTAAAATAAAGGCAAATGGAAAAAAAAAAAACTCTTTAAAAAAAATAATAATAATATCACCAGATAAGGTGAAAGTGATGCAAACTTTAACTTAAAATTGTAATTTAAAATTAAATAATTTGTTTTCTTTCTTTATGAAAACATAACATTCTGATCCTCCACCCTCCCAAAAAAAGCAGCTTCTTGTTATATTGTTGTGACCATGTTGTCTCTCCATCTGTGGTTGTCTCCTGGCAGGAATCCCTGTATGTACAGAAAGGCCTCATAAATAACTGATAGGGTCTTCCAGGCAGTATGTACCACTATTCACCCACAAATGGCATGACCTACGGCCAACAGCTTGAAACACGATGAAAACCACACTCCTCTTGTGGAGCAGATTGTGACTGAAAGACCATTTTACTCTGAAATGCCCTATTTCTTGAAGTCGGTGTCAAGAGCTTAAAAGAACTTGGAGGGGGGGATTTCTTGAGCTTTACCAAGACAGCAACAAATATGTTTAGATTTACAGAAAAAATGCATGATTTTTTCCTTACTACAAAAGCCATGAAGCTCTTCCCTTCGACCATAAAACACGATAGATACATTTTGTATTCTCACTATGGCAACAAAAAAAATCCAGAAGTTGATAATACTAACGACTGAGATTTAACCATTAAGTGATAAATTGCAATATATTCTACAATTTGACATTTTGATTACATATTTTTATGAATAAAATACACTTCCAATGAGGTGGATACCGGCATACACGGATCTTATGTTGAAAATGAGTTTCTCCAACTACTGGGTCAGACAAATATCCCAGTTTGACATAGTAGCAGACAGTTTTAGCCTACATATCATTAAAAATACACCCTTCTAAACAAGGCCAAAAAGCCTCTGAAGAGCAGCATTTATAGGTGTCCTTGATGTCCCTGCATGAACCAGAGAGGATAATACAGGTCGGACAGGCATCAGATAATATTACTCTGCTGTCAATGAGTGCTAGTACTGGGACAGGTATTGAAACATCACACACAAAATCCCCTGCAGATAATCTCCCTGTCTTGCTGTGTGGGATCTGTTCCATGACCTCCTACAGTAAGAACAAAACGGCCCTACTGACAACAGAAAAACACACAATTAGCAGCATTTAAACCCTTAATATCAATATTGACAATTTTGTTTTGACCTTAATGTTTATATAAAGTGAGATAAATTGATAGAAATGCTAAATCACAGTAACAACAAGACTGTCTCCGTGTGTGTGTATGTGTGTGTGTTGAGTTCACCTTGTTTATAGGTCTGCATAATTCAACATTTTGTGCTTGATATAGGCTAGTGTATGTTTGACAAATATTTTTTGGAAATACTTTTCAGTCTTACTATGTAGGTGAAATATAATGTAAATGCCTACATCTATGCTGTTGCATTTAAGTTCAAAACCTATTCTATTTGGGGTTATCTAACCACATGCATCACATGCAGAGGTCAAATTGGGATTTGTGAGGCGCAGGAGAGCAAAACTGAAACTCCCTGTAATAACCCACTTGGCATGCCGGGGAGAAAAACAATATTGTGATTCTCCAGAGGAAACTATATTTTAACTTTTGCTGAAAATAAATGTGCCGACAGCTTTGATTGCTCAGCACGACCACTTTGTTCACTGTGATTTCTCTGTATACATGTAAAATCAGTGTGCAACAGTTTAGCTACATGTTCGCTGTGCAGAAAATCCTTTGGGTTACTTTCTGACAGAGAACGATTTTCATTTTAAATCTCATTTTACCATCACAACTAACTTCTGTTAACTAACCTAACACCATATTGTGACTTTATTATCTCTGAGCAATTAAAATTTGTGAAGCTCCATTAACTTCATGTAAATCATACTTGGACAACAACAATAAAAGATCAAATGACAAGAGCTTAACCCTCCTGTTGTCTTCCCGTCGACCATGCAATTTTTGTCTTCCCAGGTCAAAATTGACCTGGTCTGGTTTGACTGTTTTTAAAGCATACATTATAAATTATCACCCAATTCTGTATTACACCTTTTTGGCCAACTTCATTCCAATTCATTACCACAAGTTTTACACTTTTTTTTGGAATTCATGGTCAATAAACCTAATTTATATGAAATTAAAAAAAAATCTGAAAAAAGGGATCTGAAAATGTCTGAAAAAAAAGATCTAAAAAATGTCTGAAAAAAAAGTTAAAAAAAAGGATCTGAAAATGTCTGAAAAAAAAGATCTGAAAAATGTCTAAAATTAAAAGTCTGAAAAATAATATCTGAAAAATGTCTGAAAAAAAAGATCTGAAAAGTCTGAAAAAAAAGTCTGATTAAAAAAGTCTGAAAAGTCTGAAAAAAAAGTTCTGAAAAAAAAGTATGAAAAAAAAGTCTGTAAAAAAAGTAAAAAAAAAAAAGGGATCTGAAAATGTCTGAAAAAAAATATCTGAAAAATGTCTAAATAAAAAGTCTGAAAGGAAAGATCTGAAAATGTCTGAAAAAAAAGCCTGAAAAAAAATATCTGAAAAATGTCTGAAAAAAAAATATTTGAAAAAAAGATCTGAAAAATGTCTGAAAAAAAAGTAAAAAAAAAAAAGGGATCTGAAAATGTCTGAAAAAAAA